>SJXQ01006947.1:0-50500 GCA_006408695.1 Aepyceros melampus | reverse complement strand
TATATATATATATATATATATATATATATATATATATATAGTTTCTTATCATATATAGTTATCATTTATATATGATAAATGATTTCTTATCATTTATGGTTTATTACAGGATGTAGAATACAGTTCCCTGTGCCATGCAGTACAACTTTGTTGTTCATCTACTTTATATATAGTGTTTTGTATCTGCGAATCCCAAATCCTAATTAATCCTTTTCCCTTTGGTAACCATAAGCTTGTTGTTTATGTCTGTGAACCTGTTTTTATTTTGCGAATAAGCTCATTTGTGTCATATTTTAAACTTTCTGGTACTCTTGCCTGGAAAATCCCATGGACGGAAGAGCCTGGTAGGCTGCAGTCCATGGGGTCGCTAAGAGTCGGACTCGACTGAGCGACCTCATTTTCAGTTTTCACTTTCATGCATTGGAGAAGGAAATGGCAATCCACTCCAGTGTTCTTGCCTGGAGAATCCTAGGGACGGGGGAGCCTGGTGGGCTGCCGTCTATGGGGTCGCGCAGAGTCGGACACGACTGAAGCGACTTAGCAGCAGCAGCAGCAGCAGCATATGAGTGACCTCTCACGACATTTGTCTTTCTCTGGCTGACTTCACTTAGTATGGTCATCTCCAGGTCCATCCATGTTGCTGCGAATGACATTATTCCTGAATGTTCATATTTTCAGGTGTGCATTTTCTCTTAGGAACTCACAGGGAAGGGAGTTTTTTTTGTGTTTTTGTTTTTGTTTTTTGTCCATTGACTGATTTGTATTCTGCATTCTTTCAAAACCATTATAATGAATTACTTCTGGTGATTCGGGAAGAAATGTATACACATACTTTTTAGTGGGCTTGATGAAGCTTCAGAAGATCTATGGTACTTATGCATTGGAAAGTATGCCATATGTATTTATGGAATTAATAATCAAAGCTTAAGAAACAAAGATCTATGGTAAAATTGTCCCTAAAGTAAGGAAAGGAAGCCATACCTCGTGCAGAGCATTTGGTGACACTCTCTATTTATATAATCCATTTTGACCTCACAACATCCATCTAAGATAAATATTCTTATACCTTTTGA
Source organism: Aepyceros melampus (assembly GCA_006408695.1). Taxonomy (NCBI): domain Eukaryota; kingdom Metazoa; phylum Chordata; class Mammalia; order Artiodactyla; family Bovidae; genus Aepyceros; species Aepyceros melampus. The sequence goes on along the minus strand of SJXQ01006947.1, from coordinate 49,427 downwards.
CACACCAGGTAAATGAAGTTAGTTAGTGTTAGTCGCTCAGTCGTGCCCGACTCTTTGCGACCCCATGGACTGCAGCCCACCAGGCTCCTCTGTCCATGAGATTTTCCAGGCAAGGATACTGGAGTGGGCTGCCATTTCCTTCTCCAGGGGATCTTCTCCACCCAGGGATTGAACCCGGGTCTCCTGCACTGCAGGTTTTACAGTCAGTTGAAAAACTTGCCAAATCGGTGAGGGAACTGTGGCCACATCCCTGTTCGCCTGACTTCAAAGCCTCCAGTAGAGTCACCCTGGATCCTACAGAAAAGAATGACAGGACATTTCTTGATCAATAGCAGGGTTGACCCTTGATGCAAATTCACAGAAACTGACACTTTCACACCCTGGGACCCCTCCCTAGAATCTGTTTGATCATCAAGACACTTCACCCTGTCCTCTCATCTTCCAAATTTCCCAGGCTCCAAAATTATTTTTCTCTTCCTCTGAACTCCAGCTTATAGCCCTAGACTCCTGTTGTTAAAAAGTAAGTAAATTGATTTAACTGATACAGGAGTGTGAGAATTTGTTGACTGTACTTGTCCTTTCCTAGTAGTATTTACTTCATAAAATCTGATAGAATCAAATGACTTCTGATGAAAGAAGTAAAAGACAATGAAAGAAAACAAAATGATAAATTTCAGGCAGAGGAAAAGGACATATTTGGGGCCCAGTGGGGTTTTTTTAATCAGCTTTTATCAAGATATAATTGACATACAATAAGCTACCTGTATTGAAAGTGTCAATCTGATAGGTTTGGGTATATGTAGACATCCATGAGGGCTTCCCATGGCTCAGCAGTAAAGAATCTGCCTGCAATGTAGGAGACCCAGATTCTATCCCAGGGTCAGAAAGATACCCTGGAGGAGGGCATGGCAGCCCACTCGAGTATCCTTGCCTGGAGAATCCCTTGGACAGAGGAGCCTGGTGGGCTCCATGTGTCACAAAGAGTTGAACACAGCTGAATCAATAGTGCACACATGCACACAGACAACCATGAACCATCACCACACTCAAGATAATAAACCTCTTTGTCATGCCCCAAAGTCTGAGTTTTTTACTTCCCAAAGTTAGACCAGTTTCTAAGCAAGGTGACTTTGTGGATAAAAGTGGCTCTGGTGACCACTGCAAAGCTCAATGACATTTTTGTGAACTAAACGTAACTGCCCAACCAAGTGATTTTTAAATCTGTTCACAACTGTGGAAATAATTCTGGAGAAAAAAATAAATAGGCTGTGGACCTATTTAGAAATAAAAATCATGTTAGGGTCCTAATCTCCAAAAAATACATACTGTACTTGATAACATATTCTATACAAGTGCTTGTTAAGAAAATACATGTGTACTTAACATGGGTAAACTACACGTTGGAAAATTCTAGCAGAAGTGAGTCTGCTATCCAGGCCCCATGAGCCAACCCAGCAGATGTCAGGTTAAACTCAAGACTGAGGAAGAACCTATCACTGGACTGTCCATTCCTCAAGGACAGGAGGCATGCTTATTGAACTTGGTGTTCCTGACACCTGTACTTCCTAGCTCAAGCCCAGAAGTGTTTGCTGGAAGGTGGAAGGTGGAAGGTGAAGTCGTTCAGTCGTGTCCGACTCTTTGCGACCCCGTGGACTGTAATGTACTAGGCTTCTCAGTCCATGGGATTCTCCAGGCAACAATATTGGAGTGACAGCAATGCTGAACTGTTCACTGGGATACCTCATCAGCTTCCCTGGTGGCAGAGTGGATTAGAGTGCAGAGAACACAGGTTCAACCCCTGGTCTGGGAAGCTCCCACGTGGCACAGAGCAGTGAAGCCTGTATACCACACCTGCTAAGCCCACACGCTACAACCACTGAGGCCCAGGCACCCATACCCTGTGCGGCACCAGAGAAGCCACTGTAGTAAGAAGCTTATGGGCCACAACTAGACAGCAGTCCCTGCTCTCCGAAACTAGAGAACGCCCACATGCGCAACAAGGACCCAGCGCAGCCAGAAAAATGGTAAAGCAGTGAAAGGGAAGTCGCTCAGGCGGGTCCGACTCTTTGCGACCCCGTGAACTGCAGCCTACCAGGCTCCTCCATCTGTAGGATTTTCCAGGCAAGAGTACTGGAGTAGGGTGCTATTTCCTTCTCCAGGGGATCTTCCCGACCCAGGGATCAAACTCGGGTCTCCCACATTATAGGTAGACGCTTTACTATCTAAGCCACCAGGGAAGTCAAAGCACTGAGTACATGTCAAAAAAGAGTTGTCTGAAATGCAGTGCTCTCTGGTTTCACATAGGCATGGGGATTCTTGATGTGGCTACTCCTAGAAAACAACCCCCCCACACACACTCTAGAGGGGAGCTGGAAAGAAACTCCTGGGAGAAAGGCTCTTGCTAGGATCTTGGGGTTCTGCGGACTCCTCACACTGAGCACTGACTACCAGCAGGTATCTGTGCAAGGTTATGCTTTGGTGGGAGCGACAGCCAAGCACCCAGGCAGGGAGATGGGGGCCAAATGCAGGTGGAGCATCTAACCCACCATGGGGAGTCATGGAGGACCACCCAAAAGCTCTGACTTCCACCCCTCATCCCAGCTCCCGGACCAGTGCTCCCTGATTCTCACCTTGGTCATTATAGAGTTTGTAGAACATCATGCTCTACCATTTAGCTTCCTCACCTAAAATAACAGCCCATTCCAAGGATTAATACACTGATCTTAAGAAAACCAATCTTATTCTGGAGTGAAATAGCATGCTGAACAGATGCCAAGTGAATAGCAATGTGGAATGGGACATGAGAGCTACTGAGGGGCCCAAAGTTGAATAGATGGGGGTAGGTTCCTCAGTGAAATCCTTCTGAGTTGAGTTCTTGTTTTTATCAGAATGCTGACATCTGTCTTAAAATATGTTTCGAGAAAGCTTTGTGGAGAAAAAAAAAAAACAACAACAAAATGGAGAAAGTAAGACAATAACAAGGGAGAGAGAATAAAGAATAAGATGTGCTTAGTCCTCAGTCCTGTCTGACTCTTTGTGACCCTTTAGACTGTAGCTCACCAGGCTCCTCTGTCCGTGGGATTTCCCAGGCAAGAATCCTGGAGTGGGTGGCCGTTTCCTTCTCAGGGGATCTTCCTGACCCAGGGATCAACTAGTGTCTCCGGTGTCTCCTTCACTGCAGGTGGATTCTTTACCCACTGAGCCATCAGGGAAGCCCAGAGAATAAGATGGTGGGTCGAATACAGAGAAGAAGGGAAGCACGCGAGAGAAGAAAGCAGGTTGCAGGGTAAGGATGGGGAGAAAAGGCCAGAAAATTGCTGAGAATTAGAGAACTGAAGAGACAACAAAGATAAAAGAAGAACCTACATTGATGAATACACATTAGGGGGAAAACAGGACAAAGAACAAAGAATCTAATGGCGTGAGTGAGCCGAGGGGGAGGCGGCGGATCTCGGGCAGCCTGGTCCTCTACTGCCGGGGGAGCCATCTGCTGCCTCTAAAGGAAAGTGTGGAGCTCGGAGCACAAAAGGGCTTTCACAGATCCGTGACCACATCAGCACAACCCAGAGCCCCCTCTGAATATTCCTGGGGGCAAACTGCAGATAACCACTTGTGTCACAAGAGCCTGCGTGAGCCCTGCTCCTAAGGACATCCTTATCCGTCCTTCACCAGCTCCAGCATGTCCTCTGGCATTTAAGACCAGATGGCCAAGAGAGGCCAGAGGCTTCTAGAAGTCTTCCGGGGCTGGCCTCTTGACACTGCAATGAAATCTCCACCGCAGCAGGCTGTGTCCAATCCAATCAGGCCAACCTTGAGAACAAGTGCCTCGTGAAGATTTTTCAAGTGTCGCCAAGACAGGATGACTGCCTGACACTAAACCGTCCTCCAACTATGCAAATATTGAAATAGCAAATGTTCCCCCCTTAAGAGTCTGCTTAACTTTCTTTTTTTTTGTTTTCATGTACTACCTCCTTAGCCTGTTTGCAGTTAGAAGACATGAAAGGCATCTCCTGAGTGGTGGTGCAGTTGATTGGAGATGCCGGTATTGATGTAGCCATCATGCTCCTCATAGCCGAGACTGCATTCCTAAGTCGTCAGTACAGATAAGAAACTAGTAGCAAGAGTTGAACAATATGGCTGTGTTTGAACAGGAAGCTAATAGGACCACTGCAATTCAACAGAGGACACTAATAGAATTAACCAAATTTACCAGCTATCATGAGGTCATTGTTGCTCAAATCTAAGAGTCTCATGGGAGAACTCAGGCTCTTCAATTCCCCTTACTTCACTGCCAGGGAGTGTGTGCTGTGGGCTAATTTGCTTCAGTCGTGGCTGACTTTTTGCAACCTTATGGACTGTAGCCGGCCAGATTCCTCTGTCCATGGGATTCTGCAGGTGAGGATACTGGAGTGGGTAGCCATGCCCTCCTGCAGGGCATCTTCCTGACCCAGAGATCGAACTCTCATCTCTTATGTCTCCTGCATTAGCAGGCAGATTCTTTACCACTAGCACCACCTGGGAAGCCAGGGAGGGTGGTAAACATCAAAGATCATATGACCTGCTGAGGGTACATACAGCTGGTCATCCGTCAGAAGACGGAGTGCTCAGAGGTCAGAGCAAAGGTGATACCATTTCTGTTTAATTCATCTCTTGCTAAGGGTGATTAAGACAATACCCAGGGCTGCCCTTTGGAAAGGATTGTCTACCCTTTGAAAAGTCAGGTGAGACCCAGGGGACCTCAGAGGAAAGGGGAGAACCCCACTAGAAGAAGGCTCAGGGAGGCCTAGACAGCCAGAGACGGGACAGGATAGAGCCAGACTGACCTCCACCATAATAGGACACTGTTCTTTCTGGTGCTTCAGTAGTCCCTTGGGAGGCATTTTCTGGTAGGATGATGGTAACTCCTAGGATAAGAGTAACTCAAGTTCCAGCTGTAGGATTGATCATGTTTGCTCAGCAAGAGAATGTAAGAGACCAGGACCAAGCACACCAGGATGCAGAACACCAAGGTCCCTTCAACTCTAAGAATCTGTGACTGGGGAGGAGGGACACTTGACCTTTCCCTAGATCCCAGGGAACCAGCAAGTATCAAGCCAGAGAAGCAAAGAGCATCAGCTCAGAAACAAAAAGACACAAGCTGAAGCCTACATGCTATTGTAACTCCATGCGGAAAGCTTATTTTTTAATCAATTACTGAGTGTCTTCTATATACTTTTAAAAATTGCTTACTGAACTAAAAATAGAGTTGCCGTATGACCCAGCAATACAACCCTTGGGTGTGTACCCAGACAAGACTATAATTTGGAAAGATACATGCACCCCTCTGTTCATAACAGCACTATTCACAATAGCCAAGACATGGAAGCAACCTAAATGTCCAATAACAAATGAATGGATAAAGAAGCTGTAGTATACATATACAATGGAGTACTACTCAACCGTAAAACGAATGAAATAATGATATTTGCAGAAACATGGGTAGACAGGGATTATCATACTAAGTGAAGCAAGTCAGAAAGAGAAAGACAAAAGCCATATGATATCACTTATATGTGGAATCTAAAATGTGACACAAATGAGCTTATCTGTGAAACAGACTCACAGACACAGATAACAGACTTGTGGTTGCCATGGGAGAGGGCTGGAGGTTGGGGGGGGGGGTGGATGGACTGGGAGTTTGGAATTAGCAAATGCAAACCGTTATACATAGAATGGATAAAAACAAGGTCCGAATGTATGGCACAGGGAACCATGATCCATACCCTGTGATAAATCATAACGGAAAAGAATTTTCAAAAGAATGCATAACTGAATCACTTTGCTATATGGCAGAAACTGACACAACATTGTAAATTACCCGTATTTCAATTAAAAATTGTTTATTGAGTGTCTGCTAAGTACTTTATATACACTATATCATTTAGTGTCAGTTGCTCAGTCATGTCTGACTCTTGGACTGTAGCCTGCCAGGCTCCTGTGTCCATGGGATTCTCCAGGCAAGAATACTGGAGCAGATAGCCATGCCTTCCTCCAGAGGATCTTCCAGACCCAGGGATCAAAGCCAGGTCTCCTGCATTGCAGCAGATTCTTTGCCATCTGAGCCACCAGGGAAGCTCTACAAGAAAGCTATTATTATACTTAATCGACAGGTGAGGAAACTGAGGCACCAGGAATTTAAACATCTTGTCCAAGGTCTTAAATCAGTAGGTGGCTGAGCTGAGGTTGGTGTGACTTTGCAGCCCAGGACTGCCACACTGCCTGTCTTGGGGAACGTCCACAGACCATGACTGAGTCTGTCATTCGGGTCCCAGAGCATCCCCAGCCCAGCCCTGGACAGCTGCACACCCTTCTGACTCTCACTAAGGGAATTTTTCCCAGTCAGGTGCATCCTGGCTGGCCAAATGAGACATGATTGGGAATAATTGTGACATGACATGGTCTGGAATGAAGAGCAGATGGGGCTTGAGTGCACAAAACCCTTTGGGGTCCAATTTCAAGGGAAGGAAGTGTGGCCATCTTAACGATTTCCAGCATGCTCTGGCAAGAGAAGTCAGAGAGGAAGGGTGACAGCCATGGCTGACGTGGTTTGCAACAGTCAGTGCCGAAAACCATCGTCTGCCTATCCTTCAAGTCATCCTTCCAGGCATGACTTGTCTGGGAGCCTGGCACCAAGAGGGGTCATGTGGAAGAGGCTGAGAGATAAGGCTAGGGGGGAGATGCCTCTCTTTGGGAAAGTTCTAACCATTATCAAGATGAACCCACGGCATTTCAGACCTTGCAGCAGTGGTTGAACTGAAAGCAGAGAAGAGGGGCAGAGGTGTGTTGAAAAGAGCATTGAATTGAGGGATCTTCTGAAGACCTGGTCCCCAGCTCCATTTCTACCCTAACAAGGTGTTGAAATCACTGACTCTCGTTGAGCCTTAAGCAAAGGGGGATAAGTCCCTTATAACTCTAAAATATTTTTTAAATCAATCTTTGTTGGAATATAGTTGCTTTACAATGTTGTGCTATTTTCTGCTGTACAGTGACGTGAATCAGGTATACATATACATTCACCTCCTCTTTTTTGGATTTTCTTCCCATTTAGGTCACCACAGAGCATCGATAAAGTTCCCTGTGCTGTACAGTAGGTTCTCATTAGTTATCTAGTGTATATTTTAAAATATTTTGCTGCTGCTGCTGCTACTAAGTCGCTTCAGTTGTGTCCGACTCTGCATGACCCCATAGACGGCAGCCCACCAGGCTCCCCCATCCCTGGGATTCTCCAGGCAAGAACACTGGAGTGGGTTGCCATTTCCTTCTCCAATGCATGAAAGTGAAAAGTGAAAGTGAAGCCGCTCAGTCGTGTCCGACTTAGCAACCCCATGGACTGCAGCATTCCAGGCTCCTCCATCCATGGGATTTTCCAGGCAAGAGTACTAGAGTTGGGTGCCATTGCCTTCTCCCTAAAATATTCTAACTTGAGCCTATTAAATACTCTGTAGAAAGGTATCCTTTCTGTGGAAATCAAAACAAAGGTACTTCTTATAAGAAATAGAGAAATACAGGGGCATAGATGGGAGTCTCACTTGCCAGCCTATGAGCAGAGAAGAATGGGTCTCTTCCTTTTTTTCTCCCACATATCACACAGGCTACCTTTGGTTGCAAGTAAGAAAATGCCCTGATTCAACTGGCTTAAACAATATGAAATCTATTTCATAAGAAGTCCAGAAGTAGGCCACCTCCAAAGTTGGTCACATCCTCAGGGACCGAGATTCTTTCCATCTCTTCCCTCTGTCATCTTCCAGGTGTGACTTTGTCCTCAGAAGTAGGTTCCCCAGATGGTGACAAAGATGGTTGCCACATTTTCAGATGTCATTGCCAGGCATTACAAAGTCTAGTAGAAAAATTAAAACAGTCTCTTCCCAAATACCAAAACTTTAAGAGCAAAGAGATCTTTTTCCAAAAGCTCTTTCATATCTCATTTTCCAAAAGTAGTCATATATCTCAGGGGTCCCCAACCCCCCGGCCATGGACCAGTACCAGTCCCTGGCCTGTTGGGAACTGGACCACACAGCAGGAGGTGAGCGGCAGGTTACTGAGAGAAGCTTTATCTGTATTTACAGCCACACCCCATGGCTCACATGCCACCTACCTCCTCCTCCTGAGATCAGCAGCAGCACTGAATTCTCATAGGAGCTCGAACCCTACTGTGAACTGCACACATGAGGGAGCTAGGCTGTGTGATACTTATGAGGATCATCCCCAAACAACCCCCACCCCAGCCTCCATCCATGGAAAAATTGTCTTCCATGAAACTGGACAACAAGGCTGGGGACTTGTGATATACCTAATCCCAAGCAATCACAGGGGAGGAGAGTGACACCATGACTGACATGACTGGCTCCACCTGTGCAGCTGTAGAACATGGGGAAAGGCAGAAGCCTGAATGGCATCAGGGCTCCAATCGCAGTAAAGAACTGGGGGTCTCTGTGGAGTTGATCCCTAAGGCAAAGATAGCTAACTGCTTCCCAATACCCATTTTCCCTTTTTTCCTTAACAATATTAAACCCTAGTGCTTAACTGGGCAGTTAGTCAACCAGAATAAAGATAACGTTGGTCAGCTTTACATTTTCACTCCTCCGTGTGACTGCCATGTCATTAAATTGTGGCCAATGAGATGTTAGCAGGGGGCTGTGTTGACATTTTGAAACGTTGTTGAAATGGAGTTAAGTCAGCTTAAGAGACCTGCCAACTGTATTTGTTTGCTTTCCTCTTTCTTCTAGCCAATAACGCAAATGTGATGGCTGGATCTCCATTTGCCATCTTGTACCATGAATCATCCCTAAGAATGGAAACAACATCCTAGGAGATAGTAAAGCAGAAAGACAGAGGCATTGAGGTCTCTGATGATTCAGCAGCCATGTCTGCCCTAGACAACCCATCCTCACTTATGAGAGGGAATATATTCATGCATGTTTAAGCCATTAGTGTCTGGCCTGTTGCTTAGCACTAGTGTGATTCTTAACTGGCACAGTAACTGGCAAGGAATGGTACACTCCATCTACATAACTACCTATATTAACTCTACGTAAATCATATAGATTAATTGAGCTTATTCTCTCAGTTTGAGAAGGTATGCCAGATAGGATAAGGCAGTGAGAAGTCTGGATGCAAACTGATCTGAGTACAAATCCTGGCTTTGCCGCTTACAACCTGTGTGATCACTGGTAAGTGACTTCACTTCTTTGAGCTTAGTTTCACCATCTCTAAAATGGAGCTGGCTATTCTCACTTCAAAGGATGGACCTGAGAGTTCAGGAAGAAAACATTTGCAAAGCAGCTTGTAATTGCATGTGGCAGACACATAGTAAGTGGTCCTGAATGTCTTAGGAAACAATCATAGACTCTCAAAGACTTGGAGATTACCTAGGCCAATCCTCTCATGTTTGTAGAGAAAGAACAGAGCACCACAGGAATGAAATCTGGTCCCCAAAGGATCCCTGAGGTCCCCGTTGAAAGGCACAGCTGCCATGACTAATCACATGAGGGATGCATTCATCACTGCGTGCCCTGCATAGCTTCTACACTGCTGATGGCTCTGGTACTTCAGAACTTCTCTTTGGGCCACACGGCCCAGCCTCTGACAATCAGCAGTGAGCATCAGTCACTGAGATGGTGTTCTTTTCCTGCACTGATATCATCAGTCGCATCATGTGGTACTACTTTAATTGCAGTCCTATTTTTGGAAAAATAGATGGCTAAACATAAGCAGCTTTTTTTCTTAGCTTTTTTTTTTTTTTGGTTACTGAAGCAAAGTGCTCAGTAAATAAGGACTGATTTGCATGACATTTCGCATGAATAGCGATGTTGAATGAACAAGGTAACAGACTTTGAACTTTCATAGTCATTCTATTCAATGTTAAAATGTTTTTTTGTTGTTGTTGTTAACTCCCAGTAGATTTCCACTGACATTAAAATCGACCACAATTTGGGAGGCCTCTGGTGGTTACAATGGGAAAATACAAAACCAATTATAGACCTGTGTGTGTTTGTTAGCTGGGTGAAGTGAGTGCTTGTTTATGCACAGGGGGTTAGAAAGATTTTCCAAGGCATGGGAACCCTGGTTATGCCTGAGGCACCACCTGAGTTTTGGGCACTAGCAGGGTCTTGCTGGGAGCTGAAGAGGACCATGCCATGCTTCCTCAGGGCAGAACTGGACAAAACAACACCCACAGACCTTCAAGGGCAAGAAGCCAAAGTCCAAATTAACCACAAAACTTATATTCTAGAGATAGTGATCTATTCCATCAGGGTACAAAAAAGATAGCAAGTTCTACTCAAAAAATAGCTAAATAAAAGTCTCTGGGTGTCTTTTCCACATCCACAATCAGAACCCTCCATCATTTGATAAACTTACCCAGCACGACTGTTCATATAACTCACCCCAGGGCCTAATTGTAGAGTGTAGCCATGACAAATAACTAGGAGAGAACAAATAAAACATAATCATAATTCTACTCTGGATTTAAATAATGCTTTTCCTCCCCAGAGGTCTAAGTGTTTTCACATAGATTAGAAGGTAGAGGTGAGTACTATGACCCCCATTTGTGGAGAAAGAAATAGAGTCAGAGATGTAAGCTGTCTGTCCAGAGATTAAGAATAAAAACCTATTAGATGTGAACAATCCCTTTTTACTTTATCTGCACATAACCCCCTCGTTTCTCAGGTTAAGAAACTGAAGTCAGCATAGCGGCGTGACTTTGCCAAGGCTGCGTCATTGGTGGCCACACCTAACCCTTCATGGAGCCAGAAACAAAAGTTAAGTCTCCTGACAACCTGGTAAACAAGCTGTACCAGCTTTTTCAGGAACATAGCACCAAAACTTGGATTTCCCAACCAGCAACCCAAGAGCCGAGTCTCCTCGGGGTCAGCAGGGTCTCAGTCAGAGCTGACATCTACCTCCAGAAAATCGGAGAGGACCAACCAGCTAGGGAAGTTCCTTCACCTCGAGAGTAAGCAGCAGAATAACTGAAGAGATCTCAAGGGCGCAATCTCTCCGGGTCACCTCGGCTTCCCAGGTGCCTCAGTGGTAAAGAATCTGCCTGCCAATGCAGGGGACACAAGAGACTCTGGTTTGATACCTGGATCAGGAAGATCCCCTGGAGAAGGAAAGGGCAACCCACTCCACTATGAAGAATCCCATGGACAGAGAGCCTGGTGGGCTACAGTTCATGGGGTCGCAAAGGGTCCAACAGGACTAAGAAGCTGAGCACGCACTCGTGTTAAAACACAGCATTCAAACTTCCCACCCGATTCCATCTTTCCACCAGCCTCAGAGTCACCCTCATCCCAAAAGAAGATGCTGGGATGTTACTAAAAGCGTGGGATGAGCCTGGGTGGGTGTTTGCTCTCCCGGATTCTCTTCTCTGAGGCTCTGATTCATGTGACATGGAGCCTCAGGCACCCAGCCCATGGAAAGTCCCTCCAGGATCTGGAGATCCCCGAAGATTCTGCCCTAGGGCTGTGCTTGGTGTGGCGCGACACTGCGATGGCCGGGGCACTGCTCACGGGCTCTTGGGCTGCAGGAGGCCTGAGGAGCAGCTGTCGGGGGTGAGCAGTCACAGGATGTGGAGGAATGGGCCATGCGATGAGATAAGAAAAGGAGCTGTGTCACCATCTTCTTCTGTGAGGTGCTGTTCCAACAGCAGATAAGGGTTTGAGCAGAGGCTAAACCCACAGAGCCTGGCCTCTCTCCTCTTCCCAGGGGCTGGTCTTTTTTCTCCACATGCTCTGGCTGCAGACAGTTCTTTCAGCCCCGGAGTATCTCCCTGGGATCTGGGGTAAGCTCTGTGTGACCCTACCATCGAGGAAGGTAGAGGACTTCTCTGGCAGTCCAGTGGTTAAGACTCCATGCTTCCAAAGTCGGGGACGCAGGTCCCATTCTGGTCCAGGAGCTAAGCTCTCACACCCTGCTGCACAGTGCTACCAATAAATTAATTAATTCAATTTAAAAAGAATAATAGAAAAGTAAAAAAAAAAAAGGTAGAAAACACTACTCTCTGCAGCCCCATCCCCCCACTTGTGTGTGTGTGTGTGTGTGTGTGTGTGTGTGTGTGTGGTGCTCAGTTGCTCAGTCGTGTGCAACTCTTTGTGACCCCATATGCTGTAGCCCACCAGGCTCCTCTGTCCATGGGATTTCCCAGGCACGAATACCAGCCTCACTTACAGCCTCTTAGTCAAAACTCATTTTCTCTACTGATAAAAGAAGGAAGGGGCACTCATGAGACTGCACACAGGGCTTCTCTCAAATCTAAATGTTCTTCCCAGGGTCCTGCATCCTCACATCAAGAATAGATCCTACTTAGCAGAAATGAAGATGATAAGGAATTTCCAACTAAAGCACAGTATGTTCTAAGATACACAGGCATGCATGACATCACCACTAATTCAGACATGGGGTTCCCTGGTGGCTCAGCAATAAAGAATCTGACTGCAATGCAGTAGGCAAAAGTTCAGTCCCTGAGTCTGGAAGACCCCCTGGAGGAGGAAAGAGCAACCCACTCCAGTATTCTTGCCTGGGAAATCCCATGGACCGCAGAGCCTGGTAGGCTGCAGTTCATGGGGTTGTCAAAGAGTCAGGCATGACTTAGGGACTAAACAGAAACAACACAGCTGAAACAGACATGATAAAAGACTTCCAGCTAAATCACTATATGTCCTAAGTTACACAGGCATGGACGATATTGTCACTAATTCAGATAATTACATAAATATTTACCACCCAAAGTCACTCTCCAAGGGAACAGAAGAGGAGGCGAAGGATGATGGTTATGAAGTTGTTTGTTGAATTTCTTTACCCCACTAGAAAATTTCTTTACCCCACAAACAAAATTTCCAATTTTGTTCCCATGTTCCCCTTCCCCATGTAAGCTTCCCCGACAGGGTATTTTGTCAAACTTCTCAAGACCTGTAGACTTTTTAGGGTGCCCTTGAACCCTGAAGTTCAATGACATCTGCACCTATTATGCCCCAGAATTCTACCTCCCATCCCTTCTCCGTGGGCTTCCCTGGTAGCTCAGCTGGTAAAGAATCCGCCTGCGATGCAGGAGACCTGGATTTGATTCCTGGGTTGGGAAGATCCCTGGAGGAGGGCATGGCAACCTACTCCAGTATTCTTGCCTGGAGAATCCCCATGGATAAAGGAGCCTGGTGGGCTATAGTCCATGGGATCACAAAGAGTCAGACATGACTGAGAACTAAGGACACACACACACAGCACACGCTTTCTCCTGGTCCCCACCAAAATGGCAGCCAAGATGGGAAGGACACAAACATTGCAAAGCTCATTCTGGGTTTCTTAGGAATTTAACATCTACCTGGATAGTTCTCCAGACCCCTGCTTTTCCTTTCTCTCCCTCTTGCTGTCCACTTTTGGGCCATTTCACTGCTTGTTAACACTTCTGGTAGAGGACATGAAAAATTAGATGCAAAAATCTGATCAGTCTATTGTGCTATTTTCCAGAAGCTGAGGTGAATGATGGGCTGCAAAAGAAAGCAAAGCTATTAGCTATTGAAATCTGTAGATTTCAATTAACCTTATTTCCTCACAGATAATTGAGAATTGACAATAAAGTTATTTTTTTTTTTGCAACGTTCTTCAGAAAGAAAAAAAATTCATTTCTGATGTGGAGTTCCTGCTGGGTTGAGATGTCGACTTCCTGCTGGGTTGATGGAGACCTATTAACAATCCACACCTGCTGGTCAGAGCTGGGAGAGGGAGCCCGCAACCGAAGACAACCCACAGTCTCTGGGATTCCAGGGCTTCCCTGCTAGCTCAGCGCGTAAAGAATCGCCTGCAATGCAGAAGCCCAAGGAGACCCAGGTTTGATCCCTGGGTCAAGAAGATCCACGGGGGGAGGGCATGGCAACCCATTCCAGTATTCTTGCCTAGAGAATCCCGCGGACAGAGGAGCCTAGTGGGCTACAGTCCATGGGGTCACAAAGAGTCAGACTTAGCACGCACAGGGAAGTGCAGTCCTCCCCACCCTCCTTTCACTGTGTTATTTGTGCCCACTTGTGCCACCACCAATGCCATGTCATTCCAGCCTGCCAGCTCCAGGTCAGCCCTCCTGCATAGCCTGGAGGCCCCCAACCCCTTCACCCAGTCAGACAGGCCTCTCACTGCCCCTGCTCCAGCCTCCACTTCTCTCTTCCTTTCAGGCCCCTGCCTGAAAAGCTCAATTCCTGGGACTTCCCTGGCTGCCCAGTGGTTAGGGCCTGTGCTTCCAGTGCAGGGGACATGGGCTCGATTCCTGGTCAGGATATTAAGATCCCGCGTCTCTAGATGTGGGCAAAAGATGGAAAAAAAAAAAAAGGAAAGAAAGAAAGCTCAATTTCTTTCCCGAACTCAAGCCATCAAGGCCTGGTTCAAGCTCAAAAGTATCATGTTAACCTCAGGATCATGCCAGTCAGCACTGCTTTGAATTCTCCCCAACAACCCCATCTCCTCCTTAGATGCATACCATGGGCAAGTCCCATTGCTGTCACAGATTCAAACAGGCACCAGAAAAAAGAAGTAAAAGCAGGCACCCAGGACAAGGGCAGCAGCAGCCATGTGCTCAGAGGCCAGGCCCAGCTGGTGCAAACCCAGCCTGCAACTTCCTCAGTCTGCCCACAAGTTAAGTCTGCCTCAGATTCCTCTTCTGTAAAATGAGACTGGAGATAGAATCTAGCTTCCAGATTTATTCTGAAACCTAAATAACAGAAGATTATAAAGCCCTTGGTAAGGGTCAGGCAGAAAATAAGTCCTGGGTGCATGGGGATTACACCACTGTTAGCCATGTTCCCACCACCCCAGTGTCAGCTTCTGCCAGGAGAGCCCCAAGGTTGTATGGCTTGTAGGCTTGTACCTCCCTGCCTCCTGGGATTTTAGTAAACATCTCTTCCAGTGGGGTGAGGGAGGCATTAACAGATTCCTCTCTCTTTGCCCCTGCAAGATGCACACATGTGTTCATGATTCAGGAGACACTTTCATGTCGTTTCAACAATGAGCAGGGATTCCCAGGTGGTGCTGCAGCACCAGAAGTAAAGAACCCGCCTGCCAATGCAGGAGATGCAAGGGGCGGGGGTTCCATCCCCGGGTCAGGAAGATCCCCTGGAGGAGGAAATGGCAACCCACTCAGTACTCTTGCCTGGAAAATTCCATAGGCAGAGGAGGCTGGCGGGCTAGGCAGAGTATGGACGCGTCTGGGGCGCGCGAATGAGCACAAAGTGATCCAGGACCTGGTCCTGCTCCTCAAGCTCCGTCTTTCCTCGGGAGGAGTCCGTCCCAGAAGCGGCCTCAATCTCATGCAAATAGGCCACCAGGAGACCCAGCTCATTCACTTTTCAGGCATCTCCAGATGTTCCCTCTCTGAACACTCTTAGATTTTGTTCCCGCCTCAAAACAATTCAAATTCAATTACACCCTCTTTGAAATTGACAATTTGTTAGAACCATTAGAACAAGGCCATGGCCACTGCTCAGACCTCCCCCCACCCCTCCACCCTACGTTCCCATCCTCCTCCCCCAGCTTTCTCCCAGGACCCTCCCCATTCTCCTGCACGAGACCGCCCCTCCCTCCCGGGTTGTGCAGGCAGCGCCACCTCCTGGACTCAGGCTCAGCTGCGCCTTCTCCTTCCAGTGGCACAGGTCAGAGGTCAAGAGCTGGTCGGGACATACCTTATATGTGGAATCTAAAAAGACATGATACAAATGAGCTTATTTATAAAACAGAAAGAGACTCAGAGACTTGGATAATGAACTTATGGCTTCCTGTATTTAAGATGGATAGCCAACAAGGACTTACTGTGTAGCAGAGGGAACTCTGCTCAATATTATGTGGCAGCCTGGACGAGAGGGGAGTCTGGGGGAGAATGGATACATGTATATGTATGGCTGAGTCCCTTGGCTGTTTACTTGAAACTATCACGACGTTGTTAATTGGTTATACTCCAATACAAAATAAAAAGTTTAAAATATTGAATAAAAAAAACTTTTTTTAAAGATATGGCCTGGAATGAATGGATCTTCTCCCTCCTGCTAGCCCTCCATTAAGTGGACAGTTAGGCTGCAGTTTTGCAAGAACTCATATTTTCTATTTAAAAAGCAACAAGAAACATATTACAAGAGAAGAATGAAAGGCCACATGTAAACAAGTCCTATAAATTAGGGGAAAGTGGTTTCATTTTAGACAGTCTTTTACCTTAAAAATGTGAAGTGTTCGTGATGACTACACATTTACATTTCTTTCTTTTTCTTTTATGCAACCTCCCATGGGAAGTATCAGCTTCATAATCTGACATTATGATACACCATTTGCCTTGGGATAAGAATAATTATTGGGAGAAGGACATGGCAACCCACTCCAGTATTCTTGCCTGGAGAATTCCTTGGACAGAAGAGCCTGAGGGACTACAGTCCATGGAATTGCAAAGAGTCGGACACGACCAAAGCCTCTTTGCATGCACACAGAAATAACTTAGTCTAGAGATGCTTCCTAAGATGAAGACAAAAGGATATAAACCCTTCCAGCAATGTCTAGAAGTAGGCTTGGGTTCCTCCCTTAACAGTAAAGCCTTCTTAGTATGAGGAAAAAAAAAACCATCTTAGGCACAATGTCTCCTTCTTCCCACCAGGTCTCAAGAAAAAAATCCAGGATGGTTTCCTAGCTACCTGTTAAAGTACAGTTTCTATTTAAGAGTAGGTCACCTTGGGGGTAGGCAAAGTATTTTTTTCTGAAAAGAGGATTTCTAGTCACAGTTTTCCTCTCAGTGGTGTTGAATTTATTATTTGTAATGTATCATGCTTTGTGAATAAGTAATTATATTATTGGCAATTTTAAATTATCAGAATTGATGACAGTAGTAGCTGTTACTGAGCACTTGCTAAAGTATTTTATTCTAAAATCCATATATGTCTTGCGTGGATACTAAGTCGCTTCAGTTTTATCTGACTCTGTACGACCCTACGGACTGTAGCCTGCCAGGTGCCTCTGTCCATGGGATTTCCCAGGCAAGAACACTGGTGTGGGTTGCCATTCCTTCTCCAGGGGATCTTCCAGACCCAGGGATCGGACCCGCATCTCTTACGTCTCTAGCATTGGCAGGCAGGTTCTTTACCACCAGCACCGCCTGGGAAGCCCATGCACATCTTAGCTTATTTAACTCTTACAGCTATTCGCTGCGGTGGTGGTGGTACTATCTCCTTAAAAATAGGGAAACTGAGAGGAAGAATAATGGCCCTAAGTCCCACACAGCCAGGATCTGAACCCAGCAGTCTAGCTCCAGAGTTTAACCATCACCCATTCTGCTTTATACTAGACCAGCAAGGTATGTCCAAGGTGACATACTAGTGAACTTTCCAGGAAGAAAGAAGGGGCCTTTCTAACTCCATAGATCTCTCTTGCCCTTTACCTTTCTAATCCATTCACCCCTCTATCCATCCATAATCCTTATCCTAATCCTAAATACGTTAGTTAAATATGTGAAAATATAGGCAGCAAGGGAAAGAGAGAAGGAGAATGTGAGGCAAGGGACAAAAGACAGACAAACAACAGATGAGATTCTGACCCAGGGTCCTTAATCTGGAATATATGTGATTCATGGATCTCTGATTATATGCAGATACACAATGTACATGCATATTTCTGGAGAAAGAGTCCTTCACTTTCTGAAGCTCCTCAAAAGTGACTATGTCCCAGAGAAGATTAGAAGCTACTATTACAGAAAAAACAAAATGGTGCACACACCAGGCCTCTTCCCTGTTCTTTCATGTGGGACCATCCCCTAAACCAAGGGTCCCCAACCTGCAGCATCTAACGCCTGACGATCTGAGGTGGAGTTGATGTGGTAATAATTGAAATAAAGTGCACAATAAATGTAATATGCTTGAATCATCCCGAAACATTCCCCCTCTCCAGGTCCATGCGAAAATTGTCCTTCACGAAACTGGATCCTGGTCCCAGAAATGTTGGGGATCACTGCCCTAGGCAATCTAAATTCTCCCTCTTGGTCAAAAAGTGAAGGAAGACAAAAAAGAAGCTTATATTATCAAGACTGTCTTAAGAACTCATCAACAATGTTCTTAGCTACTTCCAATAGTTAATCCAGTAGAGATAACTTCAAACATAAGAAAGAAAGAGGAATCAGTGTTTACGAAGGAACTACTCTATGCTTTTGTTGAGTAGTCACCATCATGTCCAACCCTTTTGCAACCCCACGGACTGTAACCCACCAGGCTCCTCTATCCATGAGACTTCCCAGGTAAGAATGCTGGATTGGGTTGCCATTTCCTTCTCCAGGTGACCTTCCTGACCCAGGGATCAACCCGTGTCTCCTGCTTGGCAGGCAGATTCTTTACCATCTGAGTCCGGGAAGCCCAGGCACTTGATTTTTCTACGAACACTATGTTGTAGGTGTCATTATTATTGTTCTCATATGATTAATGTTAAAAGGCTTTGAGAATATGCAAATAATATCCAAGTCCAGACGATCAGCAAGGGGCTGCCACATGAATCAAAGGCAAATCTTTCCGAAGTTATAACCCTGGATTCTTTCCCCTGGTTCTTTCTACCCTGAGAAAGGCAGGAAGGGTTAATCACTGAATGCATCTCTAGCGACCTCAGCAGACCTTTTCAGGATCTGCCGAAATGAGCATCGGTATGTGTGTACATGCGTTCTTGTGACAAGGTGGCCATAATATCTCATGCAACAGATATTCAGAACTTAAATAACTTAAGGCTGTTATTGCTTCTAGCATCCGAGTCCTTCCATTAAAGTATGACCTGATCCCATACACTATGCTAAGCAGCTCCCTATGCTAGGACCTGGGTAGGGCCTAGCGTGTCATCTTGTAACACCCCTTTCAATAGGCCCCACAGTCCCTGCCCTCAGAAGGTTCGATGTCTAGCCAAGTTCGCAGCCACCTGACCAAATCATTACAATTCTATGGAATACGAATTTGAACATAAGAAAGTGTTGGGTTCAGTGGCCAAATAGAAAGGGAGTAAGATGTTTAGGCTAGACCTTAAAGAATTAGGAGAAGCTCACAGGCAAACAGTGAATGTGTCAATTTGGCTGGGCCCTGGTGCCCAGATGTGTGGTCAGACCTTTTCTGGATGTTTCTGGGGGGATGTTTTAGATGAGATTAACATTTAACTCACTGGACCTTGAGTAAGGCAGATTGTCCTCCAAAATGCAGTCGATCTCATCCAATAAAATGAAGACCTGAATAGAATAAAAGATTGATTTTCCTGAACAAAAGGGAATTCCTACAGATGACCTGCAGACTTGAACTGCAGCATCAGCTCTTCACCTTACAGATTTAAGGCATGCCCGCCTCCTTCCAAAACATAGGAGCCAATTCTTTAAAATAAATAAATAATTGTCTGCCTTCTATTATATATAGAAGGCAGACAACAAGTTCCTCTATATAGCAGAGAACTATTCAGTATCCTGTGATAAACCATAATGGAAAAGAATGCAGAGAAGAATATATTTATATACACATACAACTGAATTAATTTGCTATACGGCTGAAATTAACATTGTAAATCAACTATACTTCAATAAACTTTAAAAACAACCACTATTTTAAAAATAAATAAATGAGAGAGGAAGGGAGAAATATGTGTCTATTTCAGTATATGCATATATTTTGTTTCCATTGGTTGTGTTTCCCTGGAGAACCCTGATTAGTACACAGTGTGAGTAGGGATATTCTAGCAGAAGGAACAGCATGTGCAAAGGCTCAAAGGCAGGAAGCTGCATTCGGCAGCCCTGGGTACCCTCAAGGTGTTCAATCCGTTTTTGTTTTTCGTATTTTACATGGATGAATCTTTAATGCGTACTGCTAAGTGAGTGAAGCCAGTCTAGATGGGATACATACTGTATGATTCCAACTTCATGACGTTCTGGAAAAGGTAAAATCAGAGAGATGGCGAAAAGATCACTGATTGCCAGGGCTCCGGGGGAAGCGTAAGGGGAAGAATAGTAAAGCACGGAGCATTCCTAGGGTGGAAAGCTATCCGTATGATACAGAAAGGGCGCACACATAACTCCATGGGTTTGTCAATACCTGTACAAAGAGCAACACAAAAGGCAAGCCCTAATGTAAGCTAGGAACTTCAATTAATAACAAAGTATCAGTATCAGCTCATCAATTATAACAAATGTACCACACTAATGCAAGATATATATGAAATGAGGAAGGGACTTATTGGAATCTCTATACTTTTGACATGACTTTTCTGTAAACCTAAAACCGCTTAAAAATAATCTATTAAAATTAAAAAACAATCAGAAAAACTATACTTTCTTGAAATTATCGACCTCTGTGTGTGCTGTATGCTCAGTCTCTGAGTCGTGTCCACTCTTTGCGACCCTATG
Organism: Aepyceros melampus; assembly: GCA_006408695.1. NCBI lineage: Eukaryota > Metazoa > Chordata > Mammalia > Artiodactyla > Bovidae > Aepyceros > Aepyceros melampus. Next base: position 29,020 of record SJXQ01006947.1, on the reverse strand, counting down.
ACCCGCCAGGCTCCTCTGTCCATGGACTTTTCCAGGCAAGAATACTGGAGTGGGGTGCCATTTCCTCCTCCAGGGGATCTTCCTGACCCAAGGATCAAAGCTTCATTTCCTGCATTGGCAGAGCGATTCTTTACCACGGAGCCACCCAGGAGATTAGTGGACCTCTAGGGCCAACATTCCCCTAACCCATTAGGAGAAGAACCGCTAAGCTTCCTTTCTTGTCAATCAGTTTATTTAATCCTGCTCTGAGGCACAGTCTTACTGATTGACCTGATCAGTCTACGCTTTGCTCCCTCAAACGAGATTCTAGGAATTTGATCTTTTTAGTCTGATCATCCTAGTGCTTTTTAAAGTGAACACATTGTTCAGATTTCCCTAAAATAATGCTTCTCAAGGAACAGTTGGAAGATTGATCAGTTGGAACGAGCACAGATTTTATCCGTCACCTTGGCAGAGGCACATACATCTACCACTGCCAGGAACAAGATGTTCTCTGGACATCATCGTAGTCTTTTCGCCACAATTTTAACATCAATGCCTCTTGAGGAAAATCTGTATCAGTCAAGATTCTCCAGAAAATAGAACCAACAGGATGTATGCAGTTTGAGTCCTGAGGCAGTCTGCTGGTAGAATTCCTTCTTGCCCACCATTTAGCAACTCATGGAGACAGTGAGATGAGTCACAATCATATCTTGTCAGAGAGTCTCTTTAAAGGTATCCAGGGACTTCCCTGGTGGTCCAGTTGCTAAGCATCTGCCTTGCCACGTAGGGGACGCTCGTTTGATCCCTGGTTGGGGAACTAAGATCCCACACGCTACAGAGAAACTAAGCTTGCATGTCACAACTGTTGAGTCCACATGCGCCAACTAGGCTGTGCAAAACATCCCGCAAGCTGCAATTAAGACCCGACACAGCCAAATGAAGGATAAAAATAAATAAATCTTTGTTTAAAAAGGTATCTGAATGTGTGCTTGTGCTGTGAGACTGAAGAAGCTCATGAAACCTTGAAAATGTTTGTAGAATTGTGAATGCGTGTACAAATATCCAGAGAAAAGATTACAGCTTGTATCATGTCTTCAGTCTACACTCAACCCCATCCAAAGAAAATAGATAAACAGGATTAAGGAGCTTTAACCATGTATAGAATCATGTCATGTGCAAACAGTGAGAGTTTTAACTCTTCTTCTCTGATTTGGATTCTTTTTATTTCTTTTTATTCTCTGATTGCGGTAGCTAGGACTTCCAAAGCTATGTTGAATAGTAATGGTGAGAATGGGCACCCTTGTCCTGTTCTTGATCTTAGAGGAAATGCTTTCAGTTTTTCACCATTGCTGTGGATTTGTCATATATACTTCAAATAATTTTTTTTTTTAAAGAAACTTTAGCCAGCAAAAGATCATTTGGTTATGCTAAAAAGACAGACCAGAACTACAGCTCTGTGACCCAGGTAACTTGACATGCATGTTCAGTGACATTCCAGAAAGAATAACTTGTGAAAATGGATTCCTAGATTGCTACTTCATTCTTCTTTGTTGGATTCTGTCTCCTCTTGAAGCCTTTGGCCAGATGAACATGTGTCCTTTCTCCTGCCATGGCAGTATCAGGATCAAGGACCAAGCATTAGCAGACTTGGATTCAGCCTGGTCTTGGCTCTGACACTCACCTGCTGTGTTTCTGACAGTTCTTTCCATTGCCCTGAGCTTTGCTACACCGCAAGTGTTGGGTTAGATAATCTCTCTAAGGTCTTGCCTGACTCTCGGGTATTGTCGGCAGTGATTCTGAATTACTGTCATCTGCATGTTGCTGGCGTTGCTTCAGGCTGCTCTTCAATTCTCTGGACAGGTGACATCTTAGATCTTCCTTCTACCTGCCCCTCTAATAAAGCTAGACAGCCATGCCGATTAGCAAAAGCCATGCAAATTATTTTGACTGGGAAAGAAATGCTACTCTGCAAAAGGAAGAATTTTAATATAACTCAAAATTATGAACCACAGAACGTAGCCCAGGCTTCTTGAGGCTGTGAATATCACTGCTATTAGAGGCGCCATCAGCGAATGATTAGGAGTAGAGAAGATCAGTGCCAATCTTGCAGAATAGTTTGAAAAGTGTTCTGATTATTATTTTTATTTCATATGGCCCACTAAGTCTGTTCAAAAGAGTCCTCCACAAGAGGTGAACCGTAATCATTTTTATTAGCTGTTCCATGTCTCATACATGAGCTTTATTTCACAATCAAGAAATCAGTTGCTACAATGAAAGCCATGGTTTGAGACAATGAAAAAAATTAGATTAGGAGCTCTGAGACCTGAGTCATGATCCCAGTTCATCCGTTAAATAGCTACGGACACAACTCCACGTACAATGACTAGCATGAATCCGATATCTTTCTCTCCTACTTAACTGGCAGTTCCTTGGGGTCAGAGGCCTTATCTCATCTAAACTCATCTCTGTACCCTGGCTTCTAGCACAGTATCTGTTACTTTGCAGACATTTAGTAAACTTGCTGGCTGAGTGACAGAGAAAACAATGGATGAGCGAATAAAGTTGCACTCCATTTAGGGTTCAATTTTCTTATCTATACAATATCTGCCATGTAAGGTTGTCTGGAAAATCCAGTGAAACACTCTATGTAAAACCTCATCCTGCCCTGGTATCAGAAGAGACAAGATCAACTGAGAAAACCAGTCTCTGCTGATGGACTCGTGGTTGACAAACCATGGTGTTGAGGCGTTAACCCTCCCAGAGGATGTCGGAATTTTTTAACTTTGTTCCAAAAGAGTCGTGAAGCTTGTATTTTCACATTCTCAGGTTGAAGGAGACATCCGGGGACAATGTCTCCCATTCCCACCAATTACTCCATGGTGGACACCACCCTCGACCCTCTTATCTCCAGATCCTGCATCATACTATTTTTTTTTTAATTTTTTTAATATGGACCATTTTTCAAATCTTTATTGAATTTTCAGGTGGCTCTAATGGTAAAGAACCAGCCTGCCAATAAGAGATGCAAGTTAAGTCTCTGGGAGGGGAAGATCCCCTGGAGTAGGGCATGGCAACCCACTCCAGTATTTTCACCTGGAGAATCCCATGGACAGAGGAGCTTGCAGGGCTAAAGTCCATAGGGTTGCAATTAACACTTTTTGCAGAAAGTGATCCCGGCTGCTGGAGAACACACATAAGTTGCAGAAATGACCTATCTGGGGTTAATTCTCTGCAACTGCCACCTCAACCATTGCTGTAGTGCTTAGCATGTCTCTGAATGCACCTCCCCATCTCTCCCCAAGGGCATCTTTGAATACAGGCGAAAGTGTTCTGCCTCACTTCCATTTTTCTGGGTGCATAGTTTGTACACATTTTTAACTATAGATTCGTTCTCTCGGTGTTTTCATTCCATTCAAAGCAACGCTGTGACAGTGTATCATTTAATGTATTTTGGAGAATGACAGGCAGTATATTTTAGACCAAATAATTTAGTTTGAAGGAGGGGCAGAGTGGCTAAGGGGGTGGAAGGGAGGGATGTGTCATTTCACTGACTTTGTAGAGAGGCCAGCTTAGCACCTGCAGGTGACGGTGCAAAGTCAATTTTGGTAAAAAAAGAAAAAAAGCAACTTTCTGATAGGCCTTGTCTGAACTCTTGTGGTGGGCATTTTGGTTGCCTCTCAACATCCTCTCAAAAATATCTATTCCAGGGACTTCCCTGGTGGTCCAGTGGTTAAGCCTGCCAGGGGACACGGGTTCAATCCCTGTTCTGGGAAGATTCCACATGCTGTGGGGCGACGCCCATGCGCCACAAAAAGAGAAGCCACCACAATGAGAAGCTTGTGCACTGCTACTAGAATGTAGCCCCTGCTCATTGCAACTAGGGGGAAAAAAAGCCCTCAAGTAGCAACAAAGACCCAACAGTCAATAAATAAGAAAATATTAAGGGTGCCATTTTTTGAAAATTGCCAAGTGCCCTCTGAAAAAACATTGTATATATATATACACACACATATGTACACACACACACATGTATATTTCAACCCCTCCCCTATTCCAGCTGTGAAACACTCAGAGATTTTGGTTGAATACACCCAACTCCTGGCTATAAGGCTTAGCCTTGATTGGAGCCATTCACAGTGACTGACTCAATAATGGGCAATGAGTTGAGGTATTAAGTCAATTAGCACATGTCAATCCCCTGATCAATCAATTCTAGCACATGTCACCTTGGGCAGAAGATCCAAGGTAGTTTAAAAATAGTAATAATAGAATAAACAAAAGGAAGCTGCAAGACCCTCCTTCCCTCTAGCCCTGGAGGAAGCCTTGGTCTCTTTGCTGCTGGGAGTCATTCCTTCATTCATTCTTCCCTCCAGCCTTGTTGTTTATTTTTTTCAAAGATTTTTTACTTTATATTGGGGTTTAGCCAATTAGTAATGTTGTGACAGTTTCAGGTGAATAGTGAAGGCACTCAGTGATACATACAGAGGTATCCATTCTCCCCCAAACACCACCTCCTAACCAGGCTGCCATGTAACATTGAGCAGAGTTCCCTTTCTACAGGGTAGGTCCTTGTTTGTTATCCATTTTAAATATATCCAGCCTTGTTTTATCAGTGATCTGTGTCTCAAGCACAGTTCAGTTCTAAGTGTTAGAGATATTGTGTCTTCAATCTCACAATCCAGTGAAAGAGGCAGAAAATAAAGAAACATATAAATTCATTATATATTATCAAGTGAGAAGGTCTTGGAAGAAAGAAATAAAGCAAGATAAGAAAACAGAAAGTTATGGGGTGTGATACTTAAGTAATTTAGGAGAGATACAACCAAAGAAACTGAGTGTCTTAATGAGAGTGTGGGGGATTAGCCTGAGCTGAGTAATACAGGAGGAGACATTTGGCAAAGCTGGAGAGAGAACAGGAAAAAGAGATTGAACGTGCAAGACATTTTGAAAATAAGTCCATTACTTCATGACAGATTAGATTTAGGAGTTTAAAAGAAAGATGAATCAAAAATTATTTAAAGGCAGTATTTTTAAAGCTGCCATTCATATATCTTTAGTGGATCATAAAATCAATTTAATGGGTCACAACCAGATTTTTTTAATGGAGTAGATTAGAATAAAATAGATTAAAAAGCAACACACATATTAAGGGTGAGTACTATTTTATGAAATTTTGTTTCAGTTGTATGTGTGTGTGTGTGTGTGTTGCATGTGAATGTATAACAGTCATGATGAAAAATGTATTTCTTACAGTGGATATGGTAATTTTTTTAAAAAATGAAACAACTGAGTTAGAAGTTTTTAACCTGCATCAATATAAGATTCCAGTATCTTTTTTTAAAAAAAATAGACATTAACAAATGCCAGTGGCTTTGAAGATAAAAACTTTGAGTTTAAGGTTTCAGCTGAATATCTAAATAGAAAGGTGCAAAGGCAGTTGAAAAAGTGAGTCTAGTCAGGGGAGCTATCAAGGCTAGAAACAGGAATTTGGGATTTCCTGCAGAGAAATTATATTTGAAACTGTAGCAATAAATAAGGTTACTAGAGGAGAAAGTGTAGGAAATGGGGGAAATGTCAAGGATAAAGCCTTAGGCAATAACAGCATTTGGAGGAAAAGGGTGGGAAGAGAAAGCTACAAAAATGTTAGAGAAGGCACAACCAGAGGGTCAAGAAAAACCAAGAGATGAAAGACCAGGAGAGTGATGAGAGAACAGAATCTTAATCATGTCCAATGTTCTGAAGGGTCGGGGAGAATGACGTGAATTAAGAAAAGGCTGCTGGATGTACCACATAGCAACTTGCAGAATATTGATGGTTTTCAAGAGAACTCTTCTGCCAAGTGATGGAGCTACAAGCCCAGGTGATTAGAAGACAGAATGTTTTGTAGCAAAGGGAAGCATATGGCTTCAATGTCCAGCTTCATCAGATGTTTGCAAGGAACAGATCTCAGACTCATGGTCACACACTTATTTTGAGCCCTAGACCATTTCTTGAAGAACCTCAAAATTTTCCCTCAAGTGAGGAAAAATCAAACAAGCTCCATGGGCTCAAAATAAGTGTGTCTCGGTCAAGGGATATGACTTTGATATGATTAATGCTAGTGAAGAAGTCCTGAAACTCTGGAGGGTCTCCCACTTCCTGCAGCCCTAGATCCATCCTGGGAATGCAAAAGGAATTCATCTTTGGCAAGAGACCGTTGTTTTGCTTGGGAAATTCTCAAGTGGGACTTGTGGTCATGCAAAAGTGTACTTCAGTCCCCAAACTGGGTGAAGGGATTAAGATCATGAAGATCCAAGGCATCTACATAGCAAAAGCAGAAGATTTGTCTACCTTGACTGCAGAAACTGTCGTGCTGTTTCCTTATTCTTGACTTCCTTGGAACTCAGAGATTGACCCTATGGTCCAGGATGGTGGAGGAGCGGGGGGAATGGGAGATGAGAGAGAGGAGTATGTAAATAAGGGAAGTGTGGGGCTCCAGCAAGACTGTGGAGGCTGAGGACTAAGGAGAAAAACAGCCGATTGGAATCTGTGGCTCAAGAGAGCAGCCAGTGATGGACTAGAGATGAGCATACCAAGTAAAGTAAGTTAGAAAGAGAAAGACAAGTACCATGTGCTGTCACTTATACGTGGAATCTAAGTGAAAGTGACAGTGTTAGTCGTTCAGTCGTGTCCGACTCCTTGCAACACCCTGGACTGTAGCCCGCCAGGATCCTCAGTCCATGGGATTCTCCAGGCAAGAATACTGGAGTGGGCAGCCATTGCCTTCTCCAGCGGATCTTCCCTACCCAGGGATTGAAACTGGCTCTCCTGCATTGCAGGCAGATTCTGTCTGAGCCACCAGGGAAGCTAAACTATGACACAAATGCACTTCTCTACAAAACAAAGACAGACTTGAGAGAGCACAGAGAACAGACTTGTGATCACCAAGGTGGGAGAGGAATGGACTGGGACTTTCAGGTTAGCAGGTACAAACTACTTTATATAGGATGGACAAGGTCCTGTTATATAGCACTGGAGACTATATTCAATAATTTATACAAACCATAAGGAAAAAATATGAAAAAGAATACACATGTGTATGACTGAATCACTTTGCTGTACAGCAGAAATTAACACAGCATTGTAAATCAACCATGTTTCAGTCAAATTTTAGAGAGAGGCCGATGAATTCTAGCAGCAGCAGTGTCTCATACCCAGTTTCACACTGTTCTTCCCAAAGCTATAATTTTCCTATAACCTAAAGTCTTCAGTAAAGTTTCTTCACAGTTACAACCTATCACTACTAATAACTAACATTTATTGAGGGCTTACATTGTGCCAGCTGCTCTTCTAAGGGTTCCACATATTATTAAGCCATTAATCCTCATGGCAACTCTGGAAGGAACTATTATTATCATCCTCATTTCACTGAGAAAGAACTCCAGGTACAGAAAGGTGACATTACTTGCTTAAGACCATCAATCAGCAAGGGTCAGAGCCTGAATTTCAACTCCTGAAGTCTGACTGCAGAGCTACTTTCTGATCTTTGTTTAGAGTCATGTTTGCCTGGGAAATAAATAACGGGAGGGTCTGTAATGCCATTTCGGGAAGGAATGTACCAGACATGTTGGTGCACCATGGAGATGTAGAAATGAGTTGGCAGAGAAATCCGGGCTAATTTGGATGCAAGCGCTTGGCAATGGCATTAGGAGAATATATGCAATTCCTGGAGAAAGGGGGTACAGTGAATTGGGAGATTGGGGTTGACATACAGACACTACTGATACTATGTATAAAGTAGATAACTCATGAGAGCTCAGGGAACTCTACTCAAAGCTCTGTGCTGATCTAAATGGGAAGGAAATCCAAAAAAGAGAGTATATATGTATGCATATAGCTGATTCACTTTGCTGTCCAGTAGAAACTAATGCAACATTGTAAAGCAATTATACTCCAAAAAAATTAATTCAATTAAAAAAAAGACACAAAAGCAATTCCTGGGCACCTCAGAAGCCTTCGGGAAGGATGCTGAACACCTGCAGTACGTGAACAAGGACTTTCTCTGGAGGAATCTGCAGGTGAATGGATGAGTACCCCCACCTTGCCCCATGAACTGTGATGACACAGGCATCATGTCTGTCACACTCAGTAATGGGTTGCTATGTATGCTAAGTCTGCCTGCTATTCTTGGAGCCTCTTTCTAAGATCCCTTGAAGAACAATCCAGATTTTCACTCAGTTACTATGATTCAGCTCCTTTTCACTGTCGATAACTGGCAGGTCAGCAAGAAGGCCCCGAGATGCGATGACTCCTTTTCTAACAGCATTACTTCTCAGGCATCTCCACAGCATCCTAAGATGCTTTACATTCTGCAAAAATAATTCTATGTCTACAGAGATAAATCAACCAGGACAAAATCAGTTTTGCCTCATTAAGAAAAAAGATTCATGTAAATAAGACTTTTGATCAAGGGAACTGAAAGCGGGTGGAAGAATAGGAAGTTAGTATGGGCAGTGAATGGTCAATTCCGCAGAGGTGAAGTGTGGTGGACCTAAACAAAATGGGGCAGAATAATATGTGTTCACTGCCTGTGTGTCTGTGGAGGAGGAATGCCAATGAGAAACTTCGGTGTGGAAAGTGAAGATAACTGTCGTCCCCCCAACCCAGAAGGAAAATAAACTGCTTATCAGGCAGGGTACGTCTATGGTATATGGTCAGCCTTATTAGCATATCTTAATTGGAATTAGACTGTCATCTCAGGACACATTGTGCGTTAGAGACTTAGGAGACAACATAGTTCATTTAAATTCCAAATGCTCGTCTCCTTTCCTACCTATTTCTTGAGTGTTTCCCCTTCGCTTTTCCGTTTCCCCACTTTATTCATCTCCCTTCTTCCATCTACAGTCACACTCTCACTGTTCTGTTCACTGTCCTAATCCCTTCCTTTCTACCATTACATCCGTGATATATTTCTGCAATTACCAGAAACCTCTGCTTCATGTCTCTCCTTTCTCCGTTTTCTTTTATCTCTCCTTCCCATTATTCATCCTCATTCATCTTTCTCTTTGTCTTCCCTGCTTTCTCCCCTCTCTCTCCCTCTTTCCTATCTACTCGTCTGTCACTCATTCACCCATGCTCAAGCTGCCATAGGAATTAATTTATAATTTAAAAAAATTCTCTGCTGGTGACAAGTTCTATTCATGGAGCTTATACACGGGATGGAGGGTGGCGTAAGATTGATTGCATCCCACAGCCATTGCTCTAAGATGCAAATGTTTTCTTTTCTTTTCTTTTTTGGCTATACTGGGCCTTTGTTGTTGCCGCTTGTTGCTGCACTGGGAACTTTCTCTACAGATGGCAAGCGGGGCTACTCTTCATTTTGGTGCCCAGGCTTCTTATTGCAGTGGCTTCTCTTGTTGCAGAGCACAGGCTCTAGGCTGGCAGGCTCAGTAGTTGTGAAGCACAGGTTTAGTTGCTCCACGACATGTGGAATCTTCCTGGGATCAAACCTGTGTCCCCTGCATTATCTTTAGAACAGGGCTGAGAGGATCACACCACTGAATATACATTTGGCCAAGACAGCATCTCTCTTAAGGAAGACATTCTTCGCCTTCAAAATGGAACACATTGGCTCAAGAATCACAGCCCCATCTAATTGTGCTTGCATTGCTCTGCAGTTGGCTAGCTCATTGCAGCAAGTGCTTGGCGGGTATCCTTGATCCTGAATGCAGAGGAGAGTTGTGAAAGCTATTGAACTTGGCTCCTCTACAACCTAGGAGCGAGCAGCCCCAGTTACTCCAGGACCCACGGCAGTACTGGTGGGTGGTGTGTTTGAAAGAGACTTTCAAATAAAGCAGAATAACCATACACCATACAACTGTTTCTCTCATAGACTCAATCTGGTTGTAAGAAGAATGTGCTGAGACACGAAGCATTTGGCAGGGAACACAGAAATGCTATAAATGGAGGTTTCTGCTTGATCCTCCTGGGTGGTGGTCTAAACTCCAGAGCCATGCCCAGGAGCTTGTGTCTGCTGGGAACAGGGTATTAGTTATACACTGTCTTATGGGTAGAGAGTGGGGCTTTTGGAGTAACTCTTCCACAAGTTTGCATAAGCATGGATCGACCCAGCGTGAGTCTCTAGGAGCACTTCCATCGTGGTGAACTTGAAGATGCCAAGTTCCAGCTAGTGCCCTCGAGGAACTCTGGACCTTGGCCCAAGGATGATTTTCAGGGTCTCCAACAGATCACTGCCAAGTGAAATTTCTCCTGAACAGACACAGAGAAGCTCCACTTAACTGGCTTTCAAAGTACTTAAGATCCAAGACTGGTTTAGGATTATTTAAAAGCAAAAACAAGGGACTGTGGAAGCCTGCCTTAAACCCACCAGACTCCAATTTCTCTAAAAATGACACTCAAATATTTAGTTGATGGGGCTTCCCAGGTGGTGCTCCTGGTAAAGGACCCAATGCTTGCCAATGCAGGAGACATAAGAGATACAAGTTCAGTCCCTGGATGGGGAAGATACCCTGGAGGAGGAAATGTCAACCCACTCCAGTATTCTTGCCTGGAGAATCCTATGGACAGAGGAGCCTGGCGGAGTACAGTCCAAGGGTCACAAAGAGTTGGGCATGACTAAGCTACTTAGCATGCGCACATTTGGTTGACATGGCTATAAGTCATAGGGCTAAGTGTTTATGTCTCACTTATTATATCACATGGAGCAAGTGGTTGTATATAGTATTTGTTGTTCAGTTGCTCAGACTCTTTGAGACCCCATGGACTGCAGCATGTCAGGCTTCCCCGTCATTTACCATCTCCCAGAGTTTGCTCAAACTCATGTCCATTGAGTCAATGATCCCATATGACCATCTCATCCTCTGTTGCCCCTATGGTTGGTCCCTTTACCCCTCGGTAGGACATGCCCATGAGAAAGTATATTTCTCCACCCAGAAAGGGAGACAGAGCCCAAATACTGCCTTAGTGGCTCCCAACAGTCTCCCCAGATGGTCTGGGTCTCCCATTGATGTTGTGTTGTTGGGACCTGGCCTGATATTACCCTGTGTGTGGAACTTGACAGTGGGTATTCCACAACTAGCCTCCTGCTGCTCCCTTATGAACAAGAAGAGGATCTTGTGCATAGAAATAGGTATGTCAGCAATCAGAACAGTAGGAAAGCTGTTGTCTGAGTCCAGAAAAATGCCCTCTCTAAGAACCAAGAAAAATGATAGAAGGCCATGCACCATATGATGCTGGTCTTGGGGTGTAGGTCCAAAAAAAACAGATCCCAAGTACATAACATCACATTTGATTTTTTCTAAGATAATTGGCATTTTTCTGAAAAAAAAAAAAAAGTTCGGTTTTGTTGATGTGTTTCAATGACTTCATTAGAAGCCTAATTTGTTGGTGATATCGGAAATCAGATATTTCCAAGTTTCAAGTGAGAAAACTGAGACAAAGTTCATTAGGAGACATCACAAAGTGACTCAGGGAAAGATAAACTTATGTATCTGGTTACTGACTCTCCAGGACTGTGTTGTGTTCATTAGATATTCCTGAGTCCTTTGTCTAAAGATTAGTTGAGAGATTATACCATAACGTAAGTCTTGTCCATCTCAAGTACTTGTAATATAAAGCTACCTTGGGATACGAAGCGAAGAAATAGAAAACTCAATTAAATTTGGGGAAAGATAGAGTGTTGCAGGAATGCAGTTTCCAATACATATGTGATCAATACCCTAGTAATATCACCTTTTACATTTGTCCTTTATTTTGGCCCCTCAGAGGATAGAAGACAGTATGCCCAAATCTTCACCTCCCTGCTTTCAATGGAAAGAAGGGGATTCAGAAATGATAGTGTTCATCACACCCTTAAGGAGGCAGGGCTCACAGGACCCCAGAGGAGACTCGACTTCCGGTGCAGGGTGACCGTGCATACCAGATTGCCCAAGGCTCTTCTGTCTTCAAATATCCTGTTCCAATATCACCATATGTGCCCCTTTACTTCTTAGACCAGCCTGGCTGGGCTCTGGAAGACATGGAACCCAGTCTCAGCATTTATATTCAGCTACATATTAAGCAAGCGTCACTGACCAGCTATGCCCGTCAGTGTAATCGGCAAAGCAAACACCATCTCTGCTCTAAAGAACTTAGAACGGTGGCAAAGACAGCCTGTAAAAGGAAATCGTACCAGTGATAAGTCACAGTGCAGTTGTGATGGTGGAACCGTGAATAGTGGTGTGTGGGCACCTGGATTTCAACACGAGGGTAGGAGTCAGCAGTTCATGGGAGCCAGCATTTGAACTGGCTTTGAGGGGTGTGGGATTAACCTGGCAGGCGAACATGAAGGGAGAGCATTTCCAGTGGGGAGAACAACGTGAAAGTCGATGAAGCAGAAGAGCATTTTTGGAGAAAAGTCAAGGTTCCATACACATGAGAATGTGTACGAGAGGAAACATATGAATAGGAGAGACTGTAACTGGAAAGACAGATTGTGCCCAGACTTTGAAGTACCTGGGACGCCAGGCTGAGGTGATAAGACTTCATTCTTCATACACCAGAGCATCATTGAGTGTTTTCTACGCAGTCTAATGGCGTGACACAATCTGAACTTTAGAAAAGAGATGAGAGGAGAATGTGAATGGGACATCAATTTAAGGGTGATTTCTGCAATAGCCACCAGGGGGCACACTCACACTGACAATTTGGGACAGAAAAGCAGCAGGCCCAGGGTGGGTACATGAGCCAAGAACCAGAGCAGAACACAGATGAGACGGGGTAGAGGCAAGTAGGGTAATCTAGGGGAAACTTGGAGCTAGAGGCAAGGAATTTTATCATTTTAGGCAACTTGAGATGGATTTGTTATATAAGAGATAATGGAAAATCACATGTATGTATTGAATTCCTAATACATATCACTATTGGAGAAGGGAATGGCAACCCACTCCAGTATTCTTGCCCGGAAAACTCCATGGACAGAGGAATCTGGAGGTCTATAGTCTATGGCGTCACAAAGAGTCAGACACGACTGAGCGACTAACACTCAACAACAACACACCACTGGAGAAGGAAATGGCAACCCACTCCAGATTCTTGCCTGGGAAATCCCATGGGTAGAGGAGCCTGGTGGGCTACAGTCCATGGGGTCACAAAGAGTCAGACACTACTGAGCCACTTTCACTTCAATACGTCGAGACAGTTGCTAGGTGCTTATATATATATATATAAGTCTGAGTGAACTCCGGGAGTTGGTGATGGACAGGGAGGCCTGGTGTGCTGCGATTCATGGGGTCGCAAAGAGTCGGACACGACTGAGCAACTGAACTGAACTGAACTATACATATATATATATTTATACAATTTTTATTATTTTTTGGCTGCACCAAGCAACAGGCAGGATCTTTGTTCCCCAACCAGGGATCAAACCCAGGCCCTCTCAGTGGAAGCACGGAGTCCCAGCCACCAGACCACCAGGGAAGTCCTGCTCGGTGCTTCTCTACTATTTCTTATCTATACATGATTTCTACATGATGACTATATATAGTCTCATTTTATAGCCAGTAAATCTATCTGAAAAGTTCATTCACTGAGACAGTTATTGAGTATCAACACTATGTCAAGCATTCATCAAAGCCCTTGGGATTCACTAAGTGAGCGAGATAACCCCGTCTCTCAAGAGGCATATGTGACATGGTGGGGGTGGCTGTCAAAAAAGCAAGTGAACAAATGAACGAAGTGATTCGGATAGTGAGAAGCGCTATCCGGATAATAGCCTGGTAGTGTGATCGAGTCCAGCAGAGAAGCACGTCCTATAAACAGGTTGATAAATGAAATCCTCTCTGTGCAGGGGCCATTGAGCTGAAATCTGAACAGTGAGAATAAACCAAAAAGTGAAGACCTTCCAGGAAAAGAGGATTCCAGGCCGGGAGAACAGCAAGGGCCACAGACCCCATGGAGGGAATAAACTTAACGTTGTCCTGGGACAAAAAGGCCTGAATAGGCTGGATGTATTGAGAAGGGGTAGATTGATAGCTGAACTGGAGATGTAGGTGTTAGAGCAATCCCAAAAGGTCCTATAGGCTATTATAAGGAATTTGAATTTTATTTAAACTTATAAGAAGTGTCCGGGCTGATACTCAACATTTGCAGGGCTCAGGACAAGACTTTATTTATTTATCTTATTTTTGTCTGCACTGCATCTTTGTTGTTGGGTTGGGCCTTCTCTAGTTGTAGCAAGCAAGGGTTACTCTTTAGTGGCAGTAAGGGGGCTTCTCATCTTGGTTCATGGGCTCCACAGCACAGGCTCGGTAGCTGCGGCACACGGGCTTAGTTGCCTTAAGACACTGCAGAATCTTCCCAGACGAGGGATCGAACCCATGTCCCCTGTATTGACAGGCAGATTCATCATCACTGAACAACCAGAGAAGTCCTGGACAAGGGATTAAGGGGAAGCCTCAAGCTTCCCAAATTTCTCTTCCACTCTGCTCCATCCTGCACCATAAGTGGTTTCACACACACGTGTGTGTAGACACCCTTAACCCCACGCGTAAGCACTGTCATCTGTCCCCTCAAACAGACATCACTTGCTCACCCCTCAAGCCAAGAGTCCAGGTGGTCCATCCTTGGGAGGTTAAACCTGGTGATGGGAAGGATGCATCCAAGAAGGATGCTTCGGTCTCTTTGGACAGAACGTCCCTCATACTCAAAGTGTGGTCTAGGAGGGGCTTGTGCTCCAGGCAAGAATGTCCTCTTGGCACCTTGGACTTCCCCCAGAACAGAGCCCTCTAGAATTTCAGGACCCAAGACACAGGCCCAGGTTGTCCGAGTCTAAAGGGATATTACCTAGATCTATGTGACTTCAATTCCCAGCCGATTTTCACTAAACATGTTTACCATGTTAGTGGGATCTCCTCTGAGACTCGGGTTCACTAAATCTAACATGCCCAGACATCCCATAAAGCACAGGAAGTTGGACATTCTGGGCCAACACCTAGGTCTTTACAAGCTTCTGGCCCAAATTACAAACTGGCAAAAAAAAAAAAAAAAAATCTATGTAGGAATATAGTTGGTACTCAACCCAAAAGTGTTGACAGCTTTCAGTTTTTCAGGGTTTTCAAACCCTCAATTCTTTTTTATATCCTACATTGTGAACTCATAGACATCCTTGCTAATTAACACTCCCAGGAATCCTCTCCCTAAAAGTGACTTAGTAGGGGTCTCCTTCAAACCATCAGCCCACCACTTGCCTCCACCCTGGCACAGATATCACACCACAAAGTCTTTTCTTCATCCATATTCACTGTTAGAGTACTAATAACCTGCAAAGAGACATCTCTACTAACACCTAGTGGGCAGCTGAATGCCAGTGAAAACTGGTTGACTACATGAGGAAGCTAAGACACTTCCAGCTGTCAGCAACAGAGGGCGTTGCTCCATCACAGTGGTCCCTGAGTTCAGTCTGCAGGGCAAACTTCATTCACGAGACTTACATCAGGAATAGACTATTCTGTGGGAAGTGGAGATCAGAGTCTTGATTGACCTATTGCAGAAAGAATAGGTGAGGAAAAGTATATTAGTTGCCTACGGCTGTATAACAAACTATCTCATACCCAAAACAGTGATACTTACAATTTCACGTAGTTTCTGAGGATCAGGAGCCTGGAAGTAGCCAGGGTGGGTGGTTCTGGCTCAAGGTCTTTTATAAGGCTGTGGTCCAGATTTTAGCCAGAGCTCCTATCAGGTTAGACTGGGGCTGAGACTCTGCTTGTAAGACGCTCACTCACTCACATGACTGGTGAGGTGATGCTGAATGTGGGCGGGAGGGTTTGTCACTATGTGGAGCCTTTGTTGGCCTGTTGGAGGGCCCTTACAACCTGGAAGGTTGTCATTAAACTACATTAAGCTCCATCTCTGGGTGGAAGAGAAAAACAGACAGTCCTGTGGGAGTTCAGGTTGGGTAGAAGAAAAAGGTAAGTGAAATGAACCCGCCAGATACCTGTCAATACTTGGGCAAGTTACTTAACATCTCTGCCACCGTTTACTTATCTGACACATCAAGCTCATACCGGTATCTATATACTTAGTAACACATGTGTGCTCAGTGTGTGTCCGACCACAACCCCATTGACTATAGCCTGCCAGGCTCCTCTGTCCATGGAATTTTCCAGGCAAGAATACTGGAGTGGGTTGCCACTTCCTCCTCCAGGGGATCTTCCCAATCCAGGGACTGAACTCAAGTTTCTTTTACCTTGCAAAATACACGCAGATTTTTTTTACCACTTTGCCACCTGGAAAGCCCCCATATACTTAGCAGGGTTGTTTTAAGGTTGAAATGGATTGACATTGAAAAATCCTTAGAATGATGCCTAGCATATAGTATGTGCCATATGAGTGTCTTTTTCAAATAAATCAGTAAATCAGTCAGCAAATTCATCAATAAATCAATACTACGGATAACCCTTCATATTTTTATTCTTGTCTGAGTAATCTCCTAATCCTAGTTACACTGGGAAATTGCCTCTACTCTTTGTCCCCATCAGTTTTTTATCTGAAAGTTCCAGGAGGATAGAGTTGTCAAGATTGCTATATAGGACAACTAGCAATCGTTGTAAATATCTCTCGTGAACTTGGAATGATTTGCTGGCACGTCTGTATCCTGTCTTCATCGTGAGCTTTCACAGAAGCTCTGTTTTCTTTTCCATGCTCCCTGTGCTTTGTGCAACATCCAGCTCACAAATAAATGGACACACCCATATGACATTAATAATGCTATTTTTGATGATGATGATATAAAGGCTTCCAGAATCAACAAGAGGCCTCCTGGAACGTCTTTCCATAGGCGAGGCTACAACATCACGTCTGGGTGGACCCTCCTCCTGCTGCGGGAGTGCTATTTTTAACTTGGGAGGGTAGATGACTGGCTGTTTCCAAAGGGTGGTTGAGAACTCGGTGGCCATGACCCTTTAGAATCGGAGGTGGTGGGGGAATGTACATAATGAGGAAAACTATGTCCCTTTTTCTGGCTTTGTTCTTTGCCACTGTCCTGCCTGATTCCAGTTCCCTCATATTGCCTTCTTTCAGGTCAAAAATTTTTAAAAAGAGAAAATAGAAAAAGAAGAAAAAAATGTTTTTGAATGGGGCATAGTAATGAAAAGGCACATTTTTTAATTACATCAGAAAGCCTGCTAAGGGGCTGAGAGCTTTGGGAATCTGGCGATATAACTAAAGCAGGTTAAGATTTAGCTATTCTGCAGTAAAACCACATTTTTACTTAATATCATTAAAACAAAATACCAATTTTACAAAATGAAAGGAACTACCACAGAGTATTGGAATGATCTTGTGAGACTTTCATGTAATTTTTAATTGGTTTGGCTGTTTCCTAATTCATTAATTAAAAGGATTATAGGAACATGACCATGCTATATCTACCGTCATTTTTTCCTAAGTAAAATTGAATATCTTTTGTAATAAAGTTGAATTGATGGTTCTCCTCTCCCACCCCACCCCCAAAAAAAGATATTTCTCCGAAATGACCTTGATCTAACCCTTTCTATAAACTAAATCCAGCTGCAGCTAAGTATGTCTAATAGAGCACAAGCAGGTTGGTGATGTTTTGACATAAGAACCCTGGTGTCCCTAGGGGCTCACGGTGGGAAATTTGCCAGTCTTCAACATCTGATTCCTCTCTGCAGGCAGCCTTCCTTTCTGCTGAAGCAGTGTGAGACCTGCAAATAAGAACGCTAAGTCTTTCCCTGACATCTAGTGTCAATGTGTGAAATAACAGACCGGGAACCAGCCACTCTTGAGGATGAAGATACTCATCACCGAGCACTCCTTAAGGGTTGGCTCTTGGCCCCAGCCCTGAAAGATCCATCAAGAAGCACTGGCAACTTCACACCTCACAGGTAGCCCTAAGACAGAAGGATCGAGGGGGGATCTGAAACATGGAGATGCGTTAACTTCCTTCTTGTAAAATAAGCCTGATTGACCCAAGACTGACATAGCATCCTTTGGGCTGATAAATAAATAAATAAGATAAATAAATCTTCCGGCTGGAAAAAAAAAATCAGAAATCACGGCTTCTGTATTCATAAACTGTTTTCTTATTGCACGTCCTTTCATTCTGAGTCCTCTCCAATTCATTCTCTGCCTTCACCTGACCTTTTTACTCTTGATTTCTCTGCTATATGGAATTTTTACGAATGTACAATATAGGTCAACAGATGTCAATGGAGAAAAAGGTGGGTGGGAGTAGTTTCTGACTTCCGTTTCTTGACACTTGCTCTCTAGCACCAGTAAGATGTACTGTATTTTTTAGCAGAGGGATCATTGGCCACTTGTGTTTTAGTTCTTTAGCCTCCTTGGCTGATGACGTCATTGATGTAATTGAGAAGGTATCATCTCTGCTCTGAAAATGACTGCCAGGACCATACTGTCAAAAATGCTGCAGGACCCAAGGCTCCTGTACTGCAGTGACCATAAGGAAATTAGAATCATCTGGGAAATAGACACAGACAGGGGAGCAAAGAAGAGGGGAAGCTTCCTGAGAATCAAACCCAACAACATCAAGAGAAGAATGAGAGGCTGTGAGTAACTAGTCTGTGCCCTCCTCCAGGCAGCCCACTGAAATCACTTCAGTACAGTTGACATGTGATCACGGGTCTCTTTAGATTACATGAAACTGACTCAGTAACCCATAACAGACCTCAACAATGTTCCCTGCCAAGAAACCCCAGGCAAATATAGCCTATATCCCTGATGCTTCAATGGAAATCTATTTCTCCTTCATCTGAAGTTAAAATTCTTTCATCCCTTCTCTTGTTTAATCGGTTCAATGAATATTTATTCAATGTCTTCTTCTACATAATCCAGGTAATGTGGTGGACTGCAGGTAAACAATGGAACAAAAAGTCATTGAATAGCACTCCAGGTACTTACAGTCAAGGGTGGCAATGGAGGGTGGGGGATTGGGAGGAGGTTGGGGAGAAATACCTGGGTTAATTAGATCATGTGTCAGTAGTTTTTATGATCTGGGCCCAACTCAGAGCCCCTGAAACCATCATTTCTCTGTTTCACAGCCCAGAGATCTCTAAGGCTCTCCTGGTTGCCTTTTACAACCTTTTGCTCACTTCCTGTCTCTAAATAATCATGATCTAGCCTGGTAGCGGCTCCACCAGCTTCTGGGCTCTGCCTATAGCTCGGTCAGGTGAGCCCACGGTCCTTAGGCAGGCAGCGTGGGTGGGGGACAGGGCAGGCACGAATGCCAGCCCCCCTCCCTCTGAGTGACAGTGTTCCTGCCTGATGGGGAACAGGGTTGGGTCATTCTCTCTGCAGTCTTGACTCTGATTGTTCTAGAAGTTACCCAGTAGCTACTTCAGGTAAATATCCCTACACACCTGTGTGATGGGCAGCAAGAAGCCTCCTCCAATGACATCTCGTATATTTCTCCTGGTGATCTGCTGCTGCTGCTGCTCCTAAGGCGCTTCAGTCGTGTCCGACTCTGTGCGACCCCAGAGACGGCAGCCCACCAGGCTCCCCCGTCCCTGGGATTCTCCAGGCAAGAACACTGGAGTGGGTTGCCATTTCCTTCTCCACTCCTGGTGATCAGCCTGATCCAAATCTATGATGCAGCGTGTTGCCTTCATGCATGTAAATAACAAATTCTTCAGCCTTTCAAAAAAAAAAAAAAAAAAACAGCAAATTTCCTAATAGCAGCCTTGTTACCACAAATTTCAAGAAGCTAATTCCAAAAAAGGGAGGGGGGATGCAAGGAATATAAATAAGGAAAAGATAGGGAAAATCAATAAACACTAAAGGTCAACAACTGTCCCCAGAAAACAGCAAAAATATCTTTGAAGACTGATTTTTTTTCTTTATTATTTTTCAAAGATGAGACTTCAAGTGAGTATATGTAAGTCTCTCACTTGGACGAACATGGTGAATTTGTCTAAAATATGGTGAAAATTGTGCTGACCTCATTGGAAGAAACACCTTTTTTAAAATCCCTCTGTATTTCAAATTTAGTGGCTCCAGAATGTATATTTGTGAGCCAAATGGCACAGAGAAAGACTCCCTTGAAACTCAGAATAGGAAATTCTTATGTTTTTTTTAAGCACAATTAGTTCTTTTTATTTTAGTTTAATCCATTTTGCAATCCAAAGTCTTTCCTTCAACAAAGCGAATGATGCTAGCCATCATTAGAAAATCTAGAGAAAGTAGAGAAGAAAATACAGATATTAAGTTGAAGTACATGCCACTTTTTAAATTGTCCTGATGGATAGCCCCATATGTTTAGGGCATACATGGCAAAAATAGAAACTCAGATCCTCGGGGAGAGAGGAAAGTATAAACAACTAAAGTTCAAGCAGTGTGATTTGAAAACCAGCATCTGTCCCTCTCGTCCAGAGCTTCTCATAATTTACTACAGAGTAAACAGCAAGTATTGATTTCTGCCCTTCAGCTTTCTGATCTGCCATTTATCACTGTTTACCTCCCAGAGACTCGATGCCAGAAAAGCACTGTTCATCAGGTCTTTTCATAACAGCATATTAAAAGCTACAGAAAAAGCAGAGTTCAATTAGCTTCATGTCATGATGCCTTCCCCAGCCAGTCAGCACTCAGGGTCAACCTAAAGCCAGT
Source organism: Aepyceros melampus (assembly GCA_006408695.1). NCBI lineage: Eukaryota > Metazoa > Chordata > Mammalia > Artiodactyla > Bovidae > Aepyceros > Aepyceros melampus. The sequence continues at coordinate 8,419 of SJXQ01006947.1, read as the reverse complement.
TTTTCTCCTCCTGAAACATTTTTTCTATTTTTTAAAATTTTCTATTTCTTTCTTTATTTTTTGTTGCACTGCATGACATGCAGGATCTTAGTTCCCCCGCTGGGGATGGAACCCACGCCACCTGCATTGGGAGCACAGAGTCTTAACCACGGGACCACCAGGGAAATCTCACCTCCTAGACCATTTTCAAAGGGAAGATTCTTAGAGAAGCTCTTGTAACTAGCTCCAGTATATTTCTATTTTTTAATCCATATACTTCTTTTTGCTCAAGCTTCGCAGTATTATGAGACTTTCTAGGCCAACTCTGAAGAGCTTTTTTGAGAGGACAACTAAACTTGATATGAAAACATAGTAGCAACCCCCTCTTCCATTCCTTAACTAAAAGTGTTTCAAAGATGTCCCACTTTGCTCAAAGGGCCAAGATCCATTATCATCTATACACTATGTCCAGTTCTCACGAAACTCATTTACCCAAAGATTTAGTAGAATCAAAGTTATAGAAAGAGGTTGGAAAAAGCATCAGATAAAACTTGCCTCAGAAAGTTAAATGTCTAAACCTAAAGTCAGAAAGGAGTTTCTTACGTAAAAATTTCAAAAGACTGGTAGAGGCTCCCTGGAACTCCAAATGAAGGACGTTTGAGGGCTGGCTCAAGCTCCACAGACAAGAGTGATGTGATTCACTACTATATATAAAATAAATAACTAATAAGGACCCACTTGGGGCTTCCTGGTGACTCAGCCGGTAAAGAATCTGCCTGCAGTGCAGAAGACAAGGATTTGATCCCTGGGTCAGGCAGATCCCCTGGAGAAGGGAATTGCAATCCACTCCAGTATTTTTGCCTGGAGAATCCCATGGACAGAGGAGCCTGGCAGGCTACAGTCCATGGGATCGCAACGAATCAGACATGACTGAGAGACAGCATAAGAAACTCTACTCAATACTCTGTAATGACTTACATAGGAACAGAATCCTAAAAGATGGGTGTATGTATAACTGATTCACTTTGCTGTATAGCAGAAACTAAATCAACTATACTCCAATAAAAAAATCACTTTAAAAACTTTTGAAAATAGACATAGTCAAACAGAGAGATATCTAGTTTTTTCTCTCTCCCAGAGAGATTTATGCCATTTCCCCCAGAAGTATGAGAAGTCTGGCCACTCCATTTCCTTACCGGCATCTGAAAACATTGTCTTTTTCATTTTACCCAGCCCTGTGAGAGTTGAATAGTATAATTTATGGTTTTACTGATTGTTTCCTCACCAAATAAAAAATACTGAACTCCACCCCACCACCTCCTCACCAAAAGAAAAAGGGCGTTGTGATTAATTGATAGTGTCTGCCAAGAGTAGGGCAAAATGTTAACTCTGGTCTGAATTACCCAAGATGGGGCACTTTTTCATCTCTTAAGTTTGCTCCCAATCTTCCTCCATTTTGCATTCTAGTTCTATCTTTCCCTTATCCCTTATAAATCCCTTGTAAAGACCTTTCAGAATCATGCCCCACCTTAGTCTTCTCGTCCCGAGACATCAAAAAACCTTTTCATCTTTCATCCTGGTGCCTACTTTCCAACCCTTTAATCATCTCTGTTGCATGTTCCTACAGTCACACCAAACTCTTCACATCCCTTTGAACCGCAGTGACCGATGCTGAACACAGTCCTCTAATTCAGACTATAATCTGACTAATTCAGAATATAGGGAAACTATTGCACTCATTCGCATATTTCTCCATACGTCCTAGTATCCGTGGGCTTGTTCATCATATAACCTGACTCCTGTTCACGCCAGGTTCCTGTTGCCTGTGTCCAGGCATCATTCTGGATCCCCCACTGGGGAGATGGATGTTCAGAGGCTTAACATCAAAGTCGTTTGTCCCCAAGTAGTTTGTCTCCATTTTGAGGATAATAGTATTTGGACAAAAGTAAAGCTATCTTTAAAAAGGAAAAAAGACAAGCACTTTTAAAACAAAAGTAGATGTTAAACGTGTCCAAAGGGAAAGTTTGTAAAAAGTAACATTTCTGATAAGCAAATTTAAGCAAATTGGATATTTTTAACAAGAAGTTTTGTAGGATAGACCAAATTAAAACTCTGAGTGTGCCCTGGATCCATGCCCTGTTCTCTTGTCATCCTCCCATGGTTACCCCACCTCAATGGCCTTGTTATCCCATGGAGAAACAAGATTGGGTCTAACACAATAAAAAAAAATGACACTAATTTGAGGAAGCTAAATGTGGCCATAAAACCATTTAAAAGTAAAATTTTAAGGGAGGGACAGCTGAATTAAGAAGTGTCCCCTGTCCCAAGCAAGTTGATCCAGAATTGACAAATGTGCCCAGAAAAATATGCATGCTCCCCAGAGTTTAAATTCTGGGATGCTTCAGAGACCTCCAGGACTACTCTAGAATGGAACTCTTCAAGAGTTTTCTAGAACCTCTTTAGCATTGAATGTGTGTGTGTGTGTGTGTGTGTGTGTGTGTGTGTGTGTTTGCACTCAGTCGTGTCTGACTCTTTGTGACCCAGTGAAGTCGACAGCTTCCTAAATGGCCAGCTTGCTCCTTATACTTTTCAAGTCCAGATCTGAGCTTATCATCTCCTCCCTCAAATTAATTCTTCTTCCAGCTTTTCTGTTTCATTAACAGCATGGCCAGTTTCCCAAAGTCCAGCCTTGTGACATCAGAATAATCTTTATTGGCTTCTCCTTGAATTCCTGCTAAGTCACTGGGTGACTAAGTCCTATCTTCTGCCTAAATCTCTTCCATCCCCACCCTCCACTCTGTCTAGTTTCTTCAGTTGTATTTCTTTCATCAACCACTGCATACACGTTTCCCCGTCTTTTCTTTTGCTTTGGAATCCACTCAATCATCTGCCAAAATCATCCTCTCAAAGCACACTCCAATTATGTTATGCCCCCCACAAAAAAAATTAGTTACGTCCCATGATCCCACACAATCTGTTTCAAATTCCTAACTCAGAGTTGGCCCCTTTTGCAGCAGAAACCTCAGTCTACCTTTCCAAATAAGTCACTTGCTCCCAGCTTTCCCACCCCCATGCTTTTTTCAGCCCATCCTTCTGAACTAGCTTCCCTCTTTCTCCCATAAGTACAACTTCCAAAATTTTACTTGCCCTTCAAATTCATCTCAGATGCTCCTCAGAGGCATGAGCCCACAGAGCACAGGTGGGTGAGGGTCAGAGCAGATTTCTCTAAGACAGTCTAAAAGGATGTGTTATATAGGAAATCCATGGATGGCTCCAGGGGAATTTGTCAGTGTTCTAAATTTCATGGAAAAAAAAAAGTATGCACATTTTGCAGAGCAGAGATGGGTTTTTTAATCAAATTTAATGACCCCAAGAAGGTTTTTAAACACCCACCTAGGGGCATCTTTGGGATCCCAGTGGCTCAGATGGTAAAGAACCCACCTGCAGTGCAGGAGATCTGAGTTCAAACCCTGGGTCAGAAAGAGCCCCTGGAGAAGGGAATGGCTACCTACTCTAGTGTTCTTGCCTGGAGAATTCCATGGACAGAAGAGCCCAGCAGGCTTGAGTCCATGGAGTCACACAGAGTCAGACACGACAGAGCAACTAACACACAAGAGCCTGTATCCCCACTCCCTTCTCAGTATTAATCACGCAACGCCTGCACTGGAACAACTCATCCAGTTCTCCTGAGATGGGGTCTATAACCCATCAAGTTACCCCCCAGCACCTCCCCTGGCATCTCTCACACAATTATATTAAACATCTGCTAATTGCCAGGCAGAGTGCTACATGCTGACAGTAATAAATAGGTGGTTCCCTGCCCTCGAAAGGATGCCGTGCAGTTAAACCCACAATTAAAATAGTTTGAAAAACATTCAGATGGAATATGCACAGGATATTATAAAGACATTGACAAAGGGCATCCCAGTAGGGCCTGGGGTTTGCCTGGCCACTCTTCCAGAGATGAGGAATATTCTGAGTCTTGAGGAATCAGAAGGAAGCAGGGAAAAGGGAGTAGCATGGGGAAAGACTCCCCACAGTGTGGAGTACGTAGTACATTTTACTATTTTTTTTTTTTCGTAGCACATTTTAGTTCCAGGATAGAATGAGGTTGGAGAAGAAAGGTGGTGATGGACGGATTCTGAATTTTATCATGAACAACATGAAGGCACCGAGGAAGGATTAAAAGCAGGGGAAGGATACGATGGTATTTGCATTTTAAGCAATCATCTTTGCAACAGAGTGGAAAATGAGTTAGAGCCATGAATTCTTAAGAGACTTTTCAGCTACTTTAAATAAGTAGTATTAAAGGTCTAAACTAATATCACAGCAAAATGGTTAGAAATAAAGGGAAAGAGTCTAGAAATATTTAGGAGTTAAAATCAACAAGATGCAGTTACTAATTGGATGTAAAAAAATGAGGGCAAAGGCGGAATCATGAATGATAGTCGGGTTTCGAGCATCTAAGAGCATCTAAGCGTTGGGTGGTTGTTTCCTGAGACTAGGGACACACAAAGGGGAGGAACATACTGGGTTCTGTCGAATTCTTGGTGCTTATGGGACTGGAGCCAGAAAATTGGTCTGAGTCAAGATGCAGATTTTGAAATCACTACAAGATCAGTGGTGATTCATTGTATGAATTTTAATTAAGTCTCTCATGCAGAATACAGAGATAAAAGGAACAGGGTTCCAAGGAAAACTGACTAAATAAACAAAAAAAGATTGTTCCCTGGACTAGAGAATCTAAAGGATCCATTGGCCCATAAGAGACCAGCTGTTTGGGAATCAGGAGGGGAGAAGCAGATTGGCGTGGGGAGGAGGCAGGCTGGAAAACCGTGCCCTTAGACCAGGTGAGAAGGCCAGTGTATTGTCGCTCTGTCTGCCCCTCCGCTAGCCACATGTCTACGTCTACAAGAAGTCCTTGAACTTGGACTTAAAGGAGCATTCCCAGTGGAGCCCACACTGTCCTTCCAGATTATACTCTGATTATTCAGGACCCCAAGTTCCCTGACCCAGAGTCCCCAAGCTCACCTGTAGTCTCCCTCCCCTGTGCTTCCTCTCAAGTCCACTCCACGCAGAGGCCAGATCATGTCACGAGTGTGCCTGCTCTTGGCCCAAGAACTGGCTGAGGGGTGGCCATTTGCAGGATGGAGAAGAGAGGCAAGCTGGACTTGGACATGTGGGCCAGGGTCCCCACAGTCAAGCCCTCAAGGTCCCTCAGGAGCCATAAGTGAGGGGTAAGAAAAGCAGGCTGGGAAGCAGAGACCAAGCACCAAGCCTCCTCTGCAAAACCATGTTCTATCTCAGAACCCTAAGGACCCTGACAATTCTAAACCTAATCCTGACTTTCTAGACATATATTTACCAAGGTAGAACCATAGAATACACTCCTTATTTAGCAGCTCGTTAACTGGATGTGTAACGCTTAAATAGTTAGACACAGGAATTGTCTGGCAGTCCAGTAGTTAAGGCTCCACATTCTCACTGCCAAGGGCAATTCAGTCCCTAGTTGGGTAACTAAGACCCCACAAGCTGCAAAGCACAGCTAAATAAATATTCAGGCAAGGTGTGCAGACCTCCATTTGTATTCTCACTTGGGGCCCCACAGACAGCAAGAGGTGAAGTATTAGGGTAGAAAAGAGTGTTTTGTTTTCTTTTGCTTACAGCAAGATAAAATTAAACATATTTTATCCACAAGAGAACATTGCCAGTAAAGAGAGAGAGAGGTTGGAGAAACAGGAAAGAAGGATGTGCCAAAAAGTATCCTTAAGGAATTAAGATAGCATGAAATTCAAAAACTAGAGGTAGGAGTGGGAAGGTTCAAGGAAAGGTCATGGGAATGGGTGGCTGAAATGAATTGAGTTGTCTGCAGTTAAAGATTGTCTGCATTTAGCACTCTTCACGATAGAGAGGACATAGACAAATGGATAAGAAGATGTGGTCCATATATACAATGGAATATCATTCAGCCATAAAAGGAATGAAATTGCATCATTTGTAGAGACATGAATGGACCTAGCAATTGTCATACTGAGTGAAGCAAGTCAGAAAGAGAAAAACGAATATCATACATTAATGTATACATGTGAAATCTAGGCGGCTGCGACGGCCCACAAGCGCGGCCTAGAGGGCTATCCCAGGCCGGAGGTCAGGGGCGGTGGCTGCACTTTGCTGCAGTAGCCGTGAAGAGAGACCCCACATCCAAGGTAAGTGAAACCCAAGTAAGACAATAGGCACTAAGAGAGGGCATCAGAGGGCAGACAGACTGAAACCACAATCACAGACAATGGGCCAATCTGATCACACGGACCACAGCCTTGTCTAACTCAATGAAACTAAGCCATGCCGTGTGGGGCCACCCAAGACAGATGGATCATACTGGAGAGGTCTGATAGAATGTGGTCCACTGGAGAAGCGAATGGCAAACCACTTCAGTGTTCTTGCCTTGAGAACCCCATGAACAGTATGAAAAGGCAAAAGATAGGACACTGAAAGATGAACTCCCCGGGTCAGTAGGTGCCCAATATGCTATTGGAAATCAGTGGAGAAATAACTCCAGAATGAATGAAGGGATGGAGCCAAAACAAAAACAACACCCAGTTGTAAATGGGACTGGCAATAGAAGCAAGGTTCAATGCTATAAAGAGCAATATTGCATAGGAACCTGGAATGTTAGGTCCATGAATCAGGGCAAATTGGAAGTGGTCAAACAGGAGATGGCAAGACTGAACATTGACATTCTAGTAATCAGTGAACTAAGATGGACTGGAGTGGGTGAATTTAACTCAGATGACCATTATATCTACTACTACAAGCAGGAATCCCTTAGAAGAAATGGAGTAGCCATCATAGTCAATAAAAGAGTCTGAAATGCAGTACTGGATGCAATCTCAAAAACAACAGAATGATCTCTGTTTGTTTCCAAGGCAAACTATTCACTATCACAGTAATCCAAGTCTATGCCCCAACCAATAACGCTGAAGAAGCTGAAGTTGAATGGTTCTATGAAGACCTACAAGACCTTCTAAGAACTAACACCCAAAAAAGATGTGCTTTTCACTATAGGGGACTGGAATGCAAAAGTAAGAAGTCAAGAAACACCTGGAGTAACAGGCAAACTTGGCCTTGGAATACAGAATGAAGCAGGGAAAAGGCTAATAGAGTTCTACCAAGAGAATACACTGGTCATAGCAAACACCCTCTTCCAACAACACAAGAGAAGACTCTACACATAGACATCACCAGATGGTCGACAGTGAAATCAGATGGATTCTTTGCAGCCAAAAATGGAGAAGCTCTATACAGTCAGCAAAAACAAGACTGGGAGCTGACTGTGGCTCAGATCATGAGCTCCTTATTGCCAAATTCAGACTTAAATTGAAGAAAGTGGAGAAAACCACTAAATCATTCAGGTATGACCTAAATCAAATCCCTTACGATTATACAGTGGAAGTGAGAAATAGGTTTAAGGGACTAGATCTGATAGATAGAGTCCCTGATGAACTATGGATGGAGGTTCATGACATTGTACAGGAGACAAGCATCAAGACCATCCCCATGGAAAAGAAATGCAAATAAGCAAAATGGCTGTCTGAGGAGGCCTTACAAATAGCTATGAAAAGAAGAGAAGCAAAAAGCAAAGGCAAAAAGGAAAGATATACCCATTTGAATGCAGTGTTCCAAAGAAGAGCAAGGAGAGAGAAGAAAGCCTTCCTCAGCAATCAATGCAAAGAAATAGAGGAAAACAACAGAATGGGAAAGACTAGAGATCTCTTCAAGAAAATTAGAGATACCAAGGGGACATTTCATGCAAAGATGGGCTCGATAAAGGACAGAAATGGTATGGACTTAACAGAAGCAGAAGATATTAAGAAGAGGTGGCAAGAATACACAGAAGAACTGTACAAAAAAGATCACGACCCAGATAATCACAATGGTGTGATCACTCACCTAGAGCCAGACGTCCTGGAATGTGAAGTCAAGTGGACCATAGTGAAAGCATCACTATGAACAAAGCTAGTGGAGGTGATGGAATTCCAGTTGAGCTATTTCAAATCCTGAAAGATGATGCTGTGAAAGTGCTGCACTCAATATGTCAGCAAATTTGGAAAACTCAGCAGTGGCCACAGGACTGGAAAAGGTCCGTTTTCATTCCAATCCCGAAGAAAGGCAATGCCAAAGAATGCTCATACTACCACACAATTGCACTCATCTCACATGCTAGTAAAGTAATGCTCAAAATTCTCCAAGCCAGACTTCAGCAATATGTGAACCGTGAACTCCCTGATGTTCAAGCTGGTTTTAGAAAAGGCAGAGGAACCAGAGATCAAATTGCCAACATCCGCTGGATCATGGAAAAAGCAAGAGAGTTCCAGAAAAACATCTATTTCTGCTTTATTGACTATGCCAAAGCCTTTGACTGTGTGGATCACAGTAAACT
>SJXQ01006946.1:641452-660290 GCA_006408695.1 Aepyceros melampus | reverse complement strand
CACATCTGTGGAACATCTATGTGCCAGGTACAGCTCTTGGGAGATTCAGCTAGAACAAGTCAGACTAGTTTTGTTCCTTCCCGGAACTTAGCTGGGAGACCGACCGTAAACAAACAATCAAGTAAAGAATCAAGACAATTTCAGAAAATTATAATTATTATGGCGGAGGGGAAGTATGTGCTGGGGCAAGGGAACAGGAATCTTGGCTGGAGTAGTCAGGGAAGACCTCCCTGAGGAGGTGACGTCTGTATGATGAGAAAGTGCCATTTCTGATGATATCTGTGGGAGGAGAGTTCGAGGATCTCCTTTGACCTGTTTTACACGTAGGAGAAACTGAGGTCCCAAAAACTTAACTGGCTTACCTAAAGTCTGGTGTAATGCCCTGCACACATACCCTTAAATGAAGGCACCCCACTTCATCCTCTCCTCTTTCAATCTTCCCCATAATAAACTGTCATGAACAGAGCCTATAAAGCATTTTTCTTCCTCTCTCCCACTTTCTAATGTTCAGGAAGCCCCTTTAAAGCACCCAGGCTGCTTCAGTCTGAAAGCAATGTCAACCACTGCCATTTGTTAAGCTCAAGCAATCATATTTTTCTGGGATCAGGATGCCCAGATAAATGTGAATTATAGAAAAACAGAAATAACTTTTAGCATAAGTATGTCCTCTGCAATAGGTGACACATACTTTTACTAAAAATGTATTCACTTTTCTCTGAAATTTCAATTTAACTAGACTATATTTTTATTTGCTATATCTGGCTTCCCTACATCCATCCAGTTTTCAGGACATTTCCTTGTCTCCTCTGATCCCCCAAAGAGACCAGAAGGTAGATGCTGCTAGCATGCCTATTCTTTAATTTTTTTTTTTTTTCAGTTTGGCCGCCCTGGGTCTTAGTTGTGGCATGAAGGATCTTCAATCTTCGTTGCACCATGTGGGATCTAGTTCCCTGATCAGGGATGGTACTGGGGCCCCCTGCATTGGGAGCTTGGAGACTTAACCGCTGAACCCACCAAGGAAGCCCCTAGCATGCCTGTTTTGCAAATGATCATCTAAGCTCAAAGAGAAGGCAGAAAATGTCTGAGTCAGGGTTGAAGTTCAGATCAAGCTGACTTCAAAGCACTTGCTCTCAAGATATAATATAGAGCCTGTAACTCCACCTGTGGGGTTACTGGGAAGACAGTGAAACTTAAACCCTTGGGTCCCTTTCTTGCTGTGCCTCTTTGTAAGGCCCTGACAGGGACCTAGAAATGTATTCATGGGTTCATGTGAAATTTACAAAAGTTGTTTGCTTTTGATAGTGGCAGAGCCCACCATCTCTCTCCACTCTGATTCCCCCTGGAGCACTTGACCTTGAGTAGGGTGTATGGGAGTGGCCACTGGCATTTCAGAGATCCAGCGGAGGAGAAGAGGAGTTGGGAATTTGTGATGGTGGTGGTCTTCTTCAGCTTCTTAAAATATGCCTTTGTCGTGGTTTCTTTTTTAAAAAATAATTTTATTTATTTTAATTTTGGCTCTGCTGGGCCTTTGCTGCTGCACAGACTTTCTCTAGTTGTGGCAAGCAGGGGTTACTCTCCAGCTGCGGGGTGCAGGCCTCTCATTGCGGTGGCTTCTCCTGTTGCAGACCAGGGGCTTTAGGCCATGCAGGCTTCAATAGCTGTGGCTCCCAGGCTCTAGAGCGTAGGCTCAATAGCTGTGACACACAGGTTTAGTTCCTCTGCAGCATGTGGGATCCTCCCAGATCAGGGATCGAATCCATGTCTCCTACATTGGCAGGTGGATTCTTTACCACTGAGTCACCAGGGAAGCCCCTGTTGTGATTTCTTAATTCAAAGAAATTTCGTACCTAATTTCAGACTCATAATTTTGTATTCTTTTTCTTGAGTAAGGCCCTCAAGTTGTATAAGCAGCAGGCCCCGCTCTACCAGGAGCCACATCTGGCCAGCACTTACTCCATCCCTTTTCTGCTCCCCCAAATTCAGGCATGCAAATCTGTTAATATTCAGTGAAACACAGTTATTCTCCTCCAGTGACAGGGCTGAGGTTAGATCTCCTGTTCCTGGATGAAGGTAACTCTTCTGCTTTCTAGCTGCAGGATGTATATGAGTACTTGGCCTTGACTTTCTCATGTCTGAAATGGAAATGGTGACTTACATGTGTTCAACTCTTTGTGACCCCATGGACTGTAGCCCATCAGGCTGCTCTATCCAGGGGATTTTCCAGGCAAGAATACTGGAGTGGGTTGCCATTTCCTTCTCCAGGGGATCTTCCCCACCCAGAGATCGAACCTGGGTCTCCTACATTGCAGGCAGATTCTTTACCAAATTAGCCATCAGGGAAGCCCTGGAGAGAACAGTACCCATCTTACATTATTATTGGGATGATTCACTGAGCTCATGCTCCTGAACCTGACTGTAGTTGGGCACAAGCATTGTTCTACAAATATTGATATTACTGTACAAACTTTGCTTCCCATAGCATCTTTGCAAAAAGTTCTAAGTCATTATAGACTGAGCATCTTAATGCTCTCCAGAGGTATTTAATTTATCTGGGTCCACAAGCCTTCTAGAATGCTGTTTAATTTATTTTTTAAAGATATTTATTTATTTGGCTGCATTGGGTCTTAGTTGCATTATGCAGGATCTTTCCTTGTGGATTCTCTTGGTGTGGTGCTTGGGCTCTGTATTTGCATGTGGGATCTTAGTTCCTGACCTGGGATCAGACCCACGTCCCCTGCATTACAAGGCAGAATCTTAATCACTGGACCACCAGGGAAGTCCCAGAATGTTGTTTAAATAGTGGCAGTAAGCAGCCTTTTTTTTCTAAAGTAAAAGAATGGAGTAGACTGGAATAGAAAATATCAAGTGAACTGCATGCAGAGTAAGACTGTGTGTGTGTGTGTGTGTGTGTGTGTGTGTGTACTGGGACAGGATGTGAAATGTGTTCCTTCTTGCCAATGGTGGGCAAAATGGTGATGAACACTTATTAACCAAGAGTACTCAATGGAATACAAAGGGTTAATCAATTCCTACCCGCCTTCACCTTCTCAACTCCTTCACTAGAATCTGGCCCATTATCTCATAAATCGCAGCCACACCCTCCGGCCCTGAGAGAGAGAAACAGGAGGCAGGTGCTTAATAATTTTATTTTTTTCCTTCTCTTCAGGCACTGGTTCTCAGCCCTGGCTTGCACATTAGAATCTCCAGGGGAGCTTTTAGAAATCCCCATGTTGAGACCTCACCCCAGACCAATTAAACCAGATTCTCTCGGGGATGGACTGAGGCATCAGCATATTTTTTTTTTAAGGTTCCCAGTGATTCTAGTGTGCAGCTGAGGGTGAGAGTCCCCATGTTTGGGAGAAAAAGGACTTGATCACAGATTCACAGCAGATGAGATGGAAACTCAAGATAAGATTTAAGGCACCCATTTCTTATTCAAGATCACTTAAAATCCAGCCCCTTTCCTCTGCAGGAGCACTTCTTTCCTGTCCCTCATTTCCTTGATTTCTTCTTGATAACTATTTGTCCTCATTTTATAATGACCAGAAAAATAATCCCAGACAAAATCTGAAAATGCTAAACCATAACGAGATTCTTTGGAGTGTAGACCACAGGCATGCCTAACCTGGAGTAAAGTATTTTTTCCCCTAAAATCTTCCAAGTATAAATGTCCTCTGAAGCCAGAAGACCAGCTTAACTTTGATAACAACAAACTTCACAAAGCATTCAACGTGTATATACATATCTTACAAACACACATATGATATGTACTCACCATGCCAAATCAAGCCTTATTCTAATCACATTCCTTTCCCATCCATAAAAATCTCCTCTACAGAAAAAGTATCCTTTTTTTTGCTGTTGTTTTAATGCATTTGTTTAAACCTTGACTTTTTCCAGAAAGGACTTGAGGTTGCATGCAAAAACATATATGTGGCAGCAGAGTGAGAAAACAAGAAAAGCAAGTGAAGGGGAAACATGGAGAGGGAAAGAAAAGACACTCAAGGGTGGATTTGCATAAATATGTAGGCTAGGAGGTTCTGAGCACTTGTTATTGGCGGGCTGAGAATTAGATGCTGAGCTTCCTGGCAGTCAATGCAAAGAGGAAAATGCAATCCATTGTATGAGTGGCTTTCAAACTTTTTTGAACTCAAAAGTAAGCATATTGTGCTTGCTTTGGTAGCACGTATTCTAAAATTGGAATGATACAGAGATTATCATGGCCCCTGGACAAAGATGATGTGCAAATCTTTGAAGCATTTCATGTTTTTAACATGAATTTAAAAGAAAAAAAAAGCGTGGCAATCAGTGGTTAGGACTCCTTGCTTTTGCTGCTGAGGGCCTGAGGTTCAGTCCCTGATTGGGGATCCAGGTTCCCACAAGCCACACAAGCATACATAGAATCTCCATACGGAAACCAGAGTTGAAACATCCCAGCCACGTGCCTTGCACCTTTCTCTTGTAGGTACTTGTAAAGGGTCTTGAAGAAGCACCCAGAGCTCTGCAGAGTCATGATCGGAAGCCATGGATTTCAAAGTGCTTCGCTGGGTTCATGATACTCAGAGCATGTAAGATAGAAACTAACAGGATTACCTGAACAAATCAGAACGCTTCTGATACTGGTACAGGAGAGAGTGGAATGGGCACTATTTGTAATAAAGCATGTTTGGGATTAGCAGATGCAAACTAGCATATGCAAGATGGATAGACAAGGTCCTACTTTGTAGCACGAGGAACTGCATTCAGTGTCCTGTGATAAACCATAGTGGAAAAGAATACGAAAGAGAATATATATGACTGAATCACTCTGCTGTACACTAGAAACTGGCACAACATTGTAAATCAACCATGTTTCAATTAAAAAAAAAACAGAAGCCAAACATCAGAACTTCCCTGATGGGTCCAGTGGTTAAGACTCCCACCTGCCACTGTAGGTGGCACAGGTTTGATCCCTGGCTCGGGAACTAAGATCCCACAGGCTGTGCAGCACGGCCTAAAGATTTTTAAAGATCAAATCAATTATAGCATAAACCAGGACTGTTCCAGGCAAACTGGGACAGATGGCCACCCTGCCTAAACAGGGCGACTTGGATATGTCCTGAGGACAAAAACATGTGAAGCTCAATCAAGTGATCACACAAGAGGCAGTGACAGCTTCCATGGGTAGACCAGGGGCTGTGAGCAATCCTCCTTGAAATTACAAAATCATCAACCGAACGCTTCCCGATGTGGGTTGGGACATTCCATCCACATCTCTGACAAGACCCCAGTCAGCACTCTGGACCAGATCTGTGCTTATTATGCAATATCATCGTGCTGAAAGAGGGTGCCCCGTACTGGGTGGGCTGACTTGGTGGATTCCTACAAGCGCATCAAGAGTATTTTCCCTGGAAGTCTGCAGTTCCTTATCTCTCATTCTGCTGGAATCTAGAATATCTGCCAGGGACCTCTTTGGCAGTCTGCTGACGTCTAAGGACATTTACTCAGAAAAATGCTTGTATATATACAGAAATGCCTATAATACACAATTTCTTATTTCTTACTGATAAGAAAAAGGTTACCTCACATTGTTCACAAAAATTAACCCAAAATGAAAAAAAAAAATTAACCCAAAGTGGATTAGAGCCCTAAAAGAAAGCTTAGAACCGTAAATCTTCCAGAAGACAACACAGGGAGAAAATCATTGCAACTCTGAGGTTGGCAAACATTTCTTAGAACACTGAAAATACCAACCATGAACATCAGTAAACTGAGCTACATCAAAGTATAAAACCTTTTGTTCTTCAAAAGACAAAACTGAGAAAATGAAGAGCAAGCTATAGACTGGAAAAAATATAATACTTCTATCAGACAGACTTAAAAATATAAGGGAAATATAACAATATATGAATATGAAGAACTTGAATAACTCAATAACTTTTCCAAAACAATTTAAAAAATGAGTACAACTTCTGAACAAACACTTCAGAGAAGATACATGAATAGCCAATAGGCACAAAATAGAGGCTCAACATCATCAATCATCATGGAAACATAAATTTAAAAATATAATGAAATACCACTATGTATTCATTAGGTTGGCTAAAATTAAAAAGACTGACTATACCAAGTGCTGACAAGGATGTGGAGGAGTTAAACTCTTATACATGGCTATTAGGGATGTAAGATGGTACAATCACTTTGGAAAACTGTTTGGCAGTTTCTCAAAAAGTAAAACATCTCCCAGTCATGTGACCCAGGCATCTAACACCCAAGAGAAAGGAAAACACAAATCCACACAAAGATTTGTATGTGAATGTTGATAGCAAGTTTATTTGTAATTGCTAAGAACTGGAGACAGTGAAACTATTCATTAGCAGGTAAATCAATAAACAGATTGCAATACATCCATGCAGTGGACTACTACTCAGCAATAAAAGAAATGTACACACACAACATAGATGAATATCAACATCATTATGCTGACGGAAAGTGCCAGACCCTCATTCACTCCATAAAGACACAAGGCATGATTCCAATTACATAAAATTCTCAAAAGACAAACTAATATACAGTGACCAAAAGCAAAGCAATGGTCACCTGTGGGTGGCTGTGGAAGGAAGGATGGATTACACAAGAGCTCAAAGAAACTGTCGAGGATATGATGAGAAAGTCCGTGTGGGGGGAGTTCGTTGGCAGCCCAGTGGTTAAGACTCTGCACTCCCAATGCAGGGGGATGAGTTCATTCTCTAGTCAGGGGTCTAAGACCCTGCATGCCATGTGGCAAACAAACAAAAAAAGAAAAGTCCAGTTTGTGGATTATGTTGATGGCTTCATAGTATATCTCTATTTATATATCTATACATCAAAAATGATAAAATTAAACCCTTAAAATGTTCCCAAAGAGGTGGCATGGTAAAGTATCCATCTGCCCATGCAGGAGACGCATGAGACTTGGGTTCAGTCCCTGGGTCTGGAAGATCTCCTGAAGGAGGAAATGGCAACCCACTCCAGTATTCTTGCCTGGAAAATTCCATGAACAGAGGAGCCTGGCAGGCTACAGTCCCATGGGGTCACAAAGAGTTGGACACTACTGAGCCACTGAGCACATACCTCCATAAAAATATTAAAATATTGTGACATAGTCATGTGAGTTCCTTTACTAATACATTGATAAAGGAGACGGCCTTTAATTTTCATAATTTTGAAGTAATGCTGAATATGAAAGATATTTCAAGATGTTTGTTAACAGCCATAATGTGAAATGAAAATACCCATGATTTCTGCTGGTAACAGAGTTGAGGTCCTGTTCATCTGTTATGGTTTGTTGCCACATTCACATTTGAAGGGAATGTTAATTTTCACTTAGAGGTTGGTGAATATAAAGATACTTTTTTTAACATCCAAGTTTACAGACTCCTCTGAATTCTGCCATGCACCCCAAGTGAAGAAGTTTAGTTGGAAACAATCTCAGCTACTTGAGGGGAATAATTGCCCTGGAAGGTAAGCATCTTTTAAACTCCAGGAACAGTTCAGTTCAGTTGCTCAGTCATGTCTGACTTTTTGTGACTCCATGGACTGCAACACGCCAGGCCTCCGTGTCCATCACCAGCTCCCGGAGTTTACTCAGACTCATGTCCATTGAGTCGGTGATGCCATCCAGCCATCTCATCCTCTGTTGTCCCCTTCTCCTCCCGTCCTCAGTCTTTCCCAGCATCAGGGTCTTTTCCAATGAGTCAGTTCTTCACATCAGGTGGCCAAAGTATTGGAGTTTCAGCTTCAGCATCAGTCCTTCCAATGATTATTCAGGACTGATTTTCTTTAGGACGGACTGGTTGGATCTCCTTGCAGTCCAAAGGACTCTCTGCACCCCAAGTGAAGAAGTTTAGTTGGAAACAATCTCAGCTACTTGAGGGGAATAATTGCCCTGGAAGGTAAGCATCTTTTAAACTCCAGGAACAGTTCAGTTCAGTTGCTCAGTCATGTCTGACTTTTTGTGACTCCATGGACTGCAACACGCCAGGCCTCCGTGTCCATCACCAGCTCCCGGAGTTTACTCAGACTCATGTCCATTGAGTCGGTGATGCCATCCAGCCATCTCATCCTCTGTTGTCCCCTTCTCCTCCCGTCCTCAGTCTTTCCCAGCATCAGGGTCTTTTCCAATGAGTCAGTTCTTCACATCAGGTGGCCAAAGTATTGGAGTTTCAGCTTCAGCATCAGTCCTTCCAATGATTATTCAGGACTGATTTTCTTTAGGACGGACTGGTTGGATCTCCTTGCAGTCCAAAGGACTCTCATGAGTCTTCTCCAACACCACAGTTCAAAAGCATCAATTCTTCGGTGCTCAGCTTTCTTTATAGTCCAACTCTCACATCCATACATGACTACTACCATAGCTTTGACTAGATGGACCTTTGTTAGCAGAGTAATGTCTCTGCTTTTTAATATGCTGTCTAGGTTGGTCATTACTTTCCTTCCAAAGAATAAGCATCTTTTAATTTCATGGCTGCAGTCACCATCTGCAGTGATTTTGGAGCCCCCCAAAGTAAAGTCTGTCACTATTTCCATTGTTTCCTCATCTATTTGCCATGAACTGATGGGACCAGATGCCATGATATTAGTATTTTGAATGTTGAGTTTTAAGCCAACTTTGTCACTCTCCTGTTTCACTTTCATCAAGAAGCTCTTTAGTTCTTCATCTTTAAACTCCAGGAACATTTAGAGTGAATTATAGAAATAGCTGAAATGGGAAAGCAGTTTTATCAGGAAGCATATTTTAAATGAGATTCAGAAATAAATGTGGACATACTAACAAAGTCAAAATCATTATATTAATATTTTTTGTTAAGAAGGAAATTGTTCATAGTTAACAGTTTACATACTTTAAGAGACTCATGTTTAAGCGACTTGGACCCATCAGAGTAGGATGCTGGTCAGACTTGTTAATTATCCTTTTTAATGTAATTGAAGCACTGCTTAAATGTGAAATTTGTAAGTCAAATTCGTACTAAGTTTATCTGTAATCATTTAGAACACCTAAGAGAATTTAAGGTTTTCTAAAGAAGTGTGATCTATTAGATTTATAAAAGCTGATTGAGAACTTCTCTGGTGGTCCAGTGTTTAAGAATCTGCCTGCCAGTGCTGGGGAGGTTTGATCTCTGATCTGGGAAGATCCCACATGCTGTGGTACAATGAAGCCCGTGTGCCACAGCTGCTGAGCCCGGGCTCTAGAGCCCTTGCTCGGCAGCAAGAGAAGCCACTGCAATGAGAAGTCTGCGCAGAGCAATGAAGAGTAGCCCCTGCTCCCTGAAACTAGGGAAAACCTGCACATAGCCGTGAAGACCAAGCATGGCCATAAATAAATAAATAATAAAACAGAGTCACTCTCTCTTTAAAAAAAAAAAAAAGAATGGACTGAGAAGTAGAAATATTGAACAGTTAAAGTACTTGCAAAGAAAATCCAGGATATCAAATTTAGAAATGCAATTTCAAGTGTTTTAAGGCATTTAATTAGTTACGTTTTAAGTGGGACCAAATATTAATCCATGACTTCCTTAAAAACACTGGCTGAATTTTGTTATTTTGTTCTTAGAGCAATAGATTTGAAAAAGGAAACTTAGAAACCCAAGGGGGAGAAACTAGGTTTGGTAAGTTGTAACTTTAGTAATTCAAAATTATTTCCTAGAATTTGTGTACAGCTTATTCTGTACACAGAAAACCACTCAAACACATGTATAGCAGTATGGGTGACTAAAAATGGAATGATCTGCAGGAAATCCAGGATCCTGTTCTCATCTCATGTTTAGTTTTGACCTAAGTGTCCCCCTGTCCCTTATTTGGGCCTCTGCCATGAAGGAATTAGCCACAAACACAAGAAAATTCTTTTTAGTGACCTAAGGAGAGGAAAGGTCATTCGTTACACTTGGATTAGGAAAAAATTTAAAATACCCAACCACTTAATTTTTCAAAACAGTGGAATCTAAACAAAAGCTATACTGGTGAACAAATGTAGATTCATTGCCAAAACCCCAGTTGGTTTGGACAACATTTCTTCCTGGTTCCTTCAACGGAGCTGAATCCCTTGGCCTTCCCTCTCCAACAGTGTAGAAAAGTCTCAAGGGGAATGAAATAGTTGTACTACAAGCATTTTTAACAATCTACAACAGTAATGGCAATTAAATACCCATATACAAAATGTCCTCCTTGTAAAATTACTGGGAAGATCAAGTAAAATAATATTTTTATAATCCCCCCCAGTTGGAATCTTCTTTTACCGGATAATTTTCTTTTAGAATTTAATAATTGCATTGTTTTGGCTGTTGTGACAGAAAGACATTCCCCCAAAGTGGCTTTTATTCAATACACTTCTCTTTCTCTTGCTTAAAAGTCTGGGTAGGCAGTGGATGGCTGGTTTGATAGCTCCACAGTCATGGGACCCACGGTCCTTCTGTTGTTTTGCTCTGCCATTGACAAGTGGCTTCCATTTTATAGTCTAAGATGGCTGCTCTAGCGCCAGTAATCACATCTGCATTCCAGTCAGCAGGAAGAGGGGAAAGAGCTGTAGGGCTCATTCTTTTCTCCTAAAGGATCTGCGCAGAAGTTGAACACATCACCTCCTTCACATTCTATTGACCAGAATTTAATGATATAACTATGTCTAGCTCCATGGAAGTTTGGAAAATGTGGATTTTATTTTTATTTAGGCAGATAGATAGTGCCGAGCTAAATACAGTTGGCCTTTGAATAATGTGAGGGTTAGGCATGCTGACCTAGCAGCAGTCAAAAATCCAAGTATAACTTTACAGTGGGTTGTCTGTATGTATAGATTCAACCAACCGGATTGTATGGTACTGTATATGCTATTTATTGGAAAAAATCCATGTATAAGGGGACCCATTGCAGTTCAAACCCACGTTGTTCAAGGATCAGTTGTATTCTATCACTAAGGTAGAATACTAAGGTAGAATACTGCGTGACGGCAGTCTCTGCCACATTCAATGCTTGACAATACGTTATTGAGTTTCGTGTGCGTGATTTCTCTTGTGTAATATCCCTTGTAAGTTCAAATTGGTGTGACCACTTAAGAGAAAAATTTGGAGATATTAATTAAAGTGTAAAGAGTAACCCAAGAATTCTATAATCTGTCTCCCCACCAGAGACAGAGGGTAAGCTAGTCTACAGTGAGCACGTACAAAAAAAATTTAATCGAACTTTGTTTATAAGAGTAAGCAGATGGAAGCAAAAGGCAATCGAAGAGAAATGGCTAAGTGCCCTGGTATATCCATATTTGACAGTATTTGAGAAGCAGGTGAATCTATATGTATGAGAAATGTAATTTATGGGATGTCATAAATAATATGAGTGACAGTATTTATGTATGATAAAAAGAATAAACAAAAGATAAACTGACAAAGCTTTAGGTAGACTTACCAAGAAAGAGCGCCAGGTTCTTCTGTGCATGGAATTCTCCAGGCAAGAATACTGGAATGGGTATACGAGGCTCAAATAAATAAAACCTGTAATGAAAAATGTTACAACTGATACCACAGAAACACAAAGATCATAGGAGACTACTATGAACAATTACATGCCAACACATTGGACAACTTAAAAGAAATGGATAAATTCCTAGAAACGTACAACCTACCAAGACTGAATCATGATGAAATGGAAAATCTGAACAGACTGATTACTGGCAAGGAGATTGGATCAGTAATCAAAAACCTCTGAACAAACAAAAGTCGAGGACCAGATGGTGAATTCTACTAAACAGTCAAAGAAGAATTAATACCAGTCCTTTTCAAACTCTTCCAAAAAACAGAAGAGGAGAGAACTCCCCTAACTATATAAGAGTCCAGAATTACCCTGATAACAAACCAGACAAGGATGGTACAAAAAAAGAAAAAAGAAAATTACAGGCCAATATTCCTGACAAACTTGCAAAATCTTTAATAAAATATTAGCAAATTGAATTTGATAGTACATTAAAAGCATCATACACCATGATCAAGTGGGATTTACTCCGGGGATCCAAAGATGATTTAACATCCACAAATCAGTCAATGTGATACACCACATTAACAAAATCAAGGATAAAAACCATATGATCACTCAGTAGATGCAGAAAAAGCATTTGTCAAACTTCAACATCCATTTATGGTAAAAAGAAAACTCTCAACAATGCGGATATAGAGGAAATGTAATGATGTGATATGATAAAGGCTATATATGATAAGCTCACAGCTAGCATCAAACTCAATGGTGAAAAGGTGAAAGCTATCTCTCTAAAATCAGGAACAAGACAAGGATGCCCGCTCTTGCCACTTTCATCCAACAGTACTAGAGGTCATTGCTGCTGTTGTTGTTTAATCACTAAATCATGTCTGACTCTTTTGCGACCTCATGGACTGCAGCCTGCCAGGTTCCTCTGTCCATGGAATTTCCCAGGCAAGAATACTGGAGTGGCTTGCCATTTCCTTCTCCAGGAGTTCTTCCCGACCCAAGGATCAAACCTGTGTCTCCTATTAGCTGGCAGATTCTTTACCATAGAGCCATCAAGGAAGCCCATTGGAGGTCATAGCCAAAGCAATTAGGCATAGATCAATAGAACAGATAGAAAGCCCAGAAATAAATCCATGGATATATGATCAATTAATTTACAACAAAGAGGCAAAAATATACAATGGGGAAAGGATATTCTCTTTAATAAAGTAGTGTTGGGAAAATTGGACAGCCACATGTAAAATAATGAAACTGGAACCCCTACTGAAATGGCAACATACTGAATGGAAGAAAAAAAACTGTAAATTATGTATCCAATAAGGTGCTAATAACCAAATATATAAAGAACACACATATACATACAACTCAATAGCAAAAAATCAAACAATTTGATTTAAAATGGGTAGAAGATTGGAATAGACATTTTTCCAAAGATTTCAGATAGCCATAAGGCACATGAAAGAAAGCTCAGCATCACTCGTCGTCAGGGAGATGCGAATCAAAATCAAATGAACTGTCACCTCATACTGTTTAGAATGGCTGTTATCAAAAAGACAAGCAATTACAAGTGTTGGCGAGGATGTGAATCAATTGTGCACTTTTGTGCACTCTTAGCGGAAATGATGTAAATTGGTGCAAGCACTATGGAAAACAGTATGTTGGGTCCCTAAAAATTAAAAAAAAAAAAGAACTACCATATGATCCAGCAATTAATTAAAAACAAATTGTAAAATGGTCATTTTTTAAAAAAGGAATTATTTTAGGGTAAAATGATCTATGCAAATCACATAACACAATGCTAGCTATCCTTATTCTGTTTTTAGGTATGAGATTTTTGGATAAAATCCACTTCCCAGGAGGTAGGATTCCTGGTTTTATCACTGCATGCTGTGTGTCTGCCCCCATTTCTGATTTCCAGGGCTCCTCTATAAAATGAAGGGGTTGGACTACAGTCTTTCTCAGCATTAATGTTTTTTTGACTTGAAAGATTTGCAAAGTCCTCACAAATCAGTTTTATTAGTTTTCTATGGCTGTACAGCCCCAATTATCACAAACTATGTGGCTTAAAACAGCATACACTTACTAGCTCAGTTTCTGTGGGTCAGGAGTCCAGGCTGTTTCAGTGAGTCCTCTACAGACATCTCACCGGGCCACAGTCAGGGTCTGGCCAGGCAGCGTTTTCACCCACAGGCTTAACAACTTGGGAAAGGACTTACTGTCAACTTCCTTCAAGTTGGTGGCACAATTCATTTCTCTGTGGTTGCATGACAGGCCCCAGCTCTTTAAAGGCCACCAACTGGAGGCCACCATCAGATCCCAGAGGCCACCTGCAGTTTCCTGCCACGTGGTCCTCATTGTAAGGGGTTCAGTTCACCATGGAGGGATCACATCCATCCTACAGAGTTCATGAGACAGGCTAGACCAAGGACCTGGGACTCTTTGCTGCAGTGCTTGCACCTGGACAAACCTCTCCTCCAGCAACAGAATACAAAGAAACTAAAGGAGCTAAATCAAATCCCTTATGATTATACAGGGAAGTGAGAAATGGATTTAAGGGACTAGATCTGATAGATAGAGTGCCTGATGAACTGTGGACGGAGGTTCGTGACATTGTACAGGAGACAGAGACAAGACCATCCTCATGGAAAAGCAAAATGGCTGTCTGGGGAGGCCTTACAAATAGCTGTGAAAAGAAGAGAAACCAAAAGCAAAGGAGAAAAGAAAAGATATAAGCATCTGAATGCAGAGTTTCAAAGAAAAGCAAGGAGAGATAAGAAAGCCTTCCTAAGTGGTCAATGCAAAGAAATAGAGGAAAACAACAGAATGGAAAAGACTAGAGATATCTTCAAGAAAATTAGAGATACCAAGGGAACATTTCATGCAAAGATGGGCTCAGTAAAGGACAGAAATGGTATGGACCTAACAGAAGCAGAAGATATTAAGAAGAGATGGCAAGAATACACAGAAGAACTGTACAAGAAAGATCTTCAGGACCAAGATAATCACGATGATGTGATCACTCACCTAGAGCCAGACATCCTGGAATGTGAAGTCAAGTGGGCCTTAGGAAGCATTGCTACAAACAAAGCTAGTGGAGGTGATGGAATTCCAGTAGAGCTATTTCAAATCCTGAAAGATGATGCTGTGCAAGTGCTACACTCAATATACCAGCAAATTTGGGAACCTCAGCAGTGGCCACAGGACTGGAAAAGGTCAATTTTCATTCCAATCTCAAAGAAAGGCAATGCCAAAGAATGCTCAAACTACCACACAATTGCACACATCTCACACAGTAGTAAAGTGATGCTTAAAATTCTCCAAACCAGGCTTCAGCAATACATGAACCGTGAACTTCCAGTTGTTCAGACTGGTTTTAGAAAAGGCAGAGGAACCAGAGATCAAATTGCCAACATTCAGTGGATCATCGAAAAAGCAAGAGTGTTTCAGAAAAACATCTATTTCTGCTTTATTGACTATGCCAAAGCCTTTGACTGTGTGGATCACAATAAACTGTGGAAAATTCTGAAAGAGATGGGAATACCAGACCACCTGACCTGCCTCTTGAGGAACCTATATGCCGGTCAGGAAGCAACAGTTAGAACTGGACATGGAACAACAGACTGGTTCCAAATAGGAAAAGGAGTATGTCAAGGCTGTGTATTGTCACCCTGCTTATTTAACTTATATGCAGAGTACATCATGAGAAACGCTAGACTGGAAGAAACACAAGCTGGAATCAAGATTGCCGGGAGAAATATCAATAACCTCAGATATGCAGATGACACCACCCTTATGGCAGAAAGTGAAGAGGAACTAAAGAACCTCTTGATGAAAGTGAAAGAGGAGAGTGAAAAAGTTGGCTTAAAGCTCAACATTCAGAAAACTAAGATCATGGCATCCGGTCCCATCACTTCATTGGAAATAGATGGGGAAACAGTGGAAACAGTGTCAGACTTTATTTTGGGGGGTTCCAAAATCACTGCAGATGGTGACTGCAGCCATGAAATTAAAAGACGCTTACTCCTTGGAAGGAAAGTTATGACCAACCTAGACAGCATATTAAAAAGCAGAGACATTACTTTGCTGACTAAGGTCCGTCTAGTCAAGGCTGTGGTTTTTCCAGTGGTCATGTATGGATGTGAGAGTTGGACTGTGAAGAAAGCTGAGCGCCGAAGAATTGATGCTTTTGAACTGTGGTGTTGGAGAAGACTCTTGAGAGTCCCTTGGACTGCAAGGAGATCCAACCAGTCCATTCTGAAGGAGATCAGTCCTGGGTGTTCTTTGGAAGGAATGATGCTAACGCTGAAACTCCAGTACTTTGGCCACCTCATATGAAGAGTTGACTCATTGGAAAGACTCTGATGCTGGGAGGGATTGGGGGCAGGAGGATAAGGGGATGACAGAGCATGAGATGGCTGGATGGCATCACCGACTCTATGGACGTGAGTTTGAGTGAACTCCAGGAGTTAATGATGGACAGGGAGGCCTGGTGTGCTGCAATTTATGGGGTCGCAAAGACTCAGACATGACTGAGCGACTGAACTGAACTGAAAGGGGCTAAAAATAACCATACCTCTGTCCACTGGGGCAAATTATGTACAACAAGATACAAAAAGGCCACCAACCAACCCCCTCTTCTGAGATGGCAGAAGCAAAAGCAGGGTCCTACATGTGCCTGCACACAGCACCAGCAAGGGGCGGGCCACCTAAGCCACACCTATGGCCCCACCCACTGACCTGCTCCACCCTCTTAACCCTATTAAGGGACCAGCCTGCCTTCTGCCAGGGCCAGCAGGGTTCCCTGTTACTAGTTCTCCCTGTCTTGTGCTACAGCATAAGGGCTTCCTGAATTTCTCATCTGGCCTCTTGCACATGCTAAGTCGCTTCAGTTGTGTCTGACTCTTTGGGACCCCATAGGCTGGAGCCCAGCAGGCTCCTCTGTCCATGGAATTCTCCAGGCAAGGGAGTGGGTAGCCATTTCCTTCTCCAGGGAATCTTCCTCACCTAGGGATCAAACCCGGGTCTCCTGCACTGCAGGCAGAATCTTTACTGTCTGAGCCACCAGGGAAGCCCCTGCCTCTTAACAACTTCTATAGACGAAAGAGTGCAAGGAGCTGGGTCAGAACCATTCGCACTCACTCTGGGGAGTTCATATTCATCATGGAGAGCTCACACAGGTAGAGCTGTTTGCTTCAAGGCTAGAATCTCTCTCTCCTCTAGATTGTGCCAGCAACAGGGTTCTCTCTCACACACACATGTAAAACCTTTATGTACATAATTTATATAAAAAATTCCTGTGAAGTTTTATATATGTATATAAAATATTTACATTTATATAAATTATATGTGCATATATAAAATCATAGGAGTAACTCCCTTCACCTTTGCCATTTAATGTAACCTAATTAAGGGAGAGACGTTCCCACCTTTGCCAAATTCTACCGGCTCGGAGGAAGTCACAGGGCCCCTGTCCCTGCAGGGGATGGAATTCTACAGGGCATTAACATGAGGGCGGAGATCATGGGAACCATCTTAGAATTTCTCCAGCCAGGACATCTCTAAGTGGCAATTATTCAAACAATCCTCTTATCTTTCTTTTTCCCCTGTGCTGCACAGCATGCAAGATCCTAGTTCCCCAACCAGGGATTGAACCCATGGCCCTTGCAAGGGAAGTGCAGAGTCTTAACCATTGGGCCACTGGGGAAGTCCTAATCCTCTGTCTTTCCACTGATAAAATTACTTAGACAGTGGAGGAGAGGGGAAGAAAGTGGATTTAACAGGAGGCAGAATATCATTTAGACAAAATAGTTTTGCAACCAAGATGACAGAGCTTCACTGCTAGCATTTTTATTTTATGATTCAGAGCCTACTCTATATACTAATTTAAAATCATTCCTTCAAGCCATAGAACACTGAAAAATACATATTTAAAGAGGATGTGAAACTGAATCACCTCTAGACAATTATTTTGAAAAATTAATTCCTGCCTGATTATATAAAAAAAAATCTAGTCCATCATTTGGATTCTATTTTCCCATAATTTTTTGTACAGTTATATTAAAAATCGAGGCTCTAGGTATCTCTGGCATGCTTAGAGGGCAAAGTTAAGATTGAAGGATCAAATAAAACGAGTCCCCTTTGAAATGTGCATTTAGGCAGGGATCATTTGCATGAAATGGTGTGAAGCAAGGAGGATAGAAATTAACTTGATATTCATTATAAAAAATAGGTCAATATCAGCCACAAAGCAGGCTCAGATAAATGAATGGACAAGTGAATCAGGAAGGAAGAAGAATAGGTCTTCACATGGACAGTTGTGTGTAGGACTGAGTGTAAATTCTACCAAGATTATCAAGGTCTCCCTTATCAGGTGCTGAGTTTGCAGTGCCAGATTATAAACTTGCATCCCAACTGTTCAAGAGGGCATCACTGCATGCCAAGACAACTTTGGCCCCTGTTACAGAGACAAACAAATCTGCAAATGCTTTTATAAGCTGGCCTCTCTTGTAGGGGAAAAAAGTTTGGCTGTTCTTCTTGGTCTCCTAGCAAATGGATGATTTGCCACAACAGTTAAAACAAATGTTTCTGTTAGGGAGCCGCTTCCCAGGCAAATAAACATCTTTTGCAGAAGTAAACATTAAGGCCATAAGCACAGGGCAACATAAAGTCTTTCCAATCAATGCTGCCATTGAAGTTGAATTGTAGTTACGTGTGACTGTGTTCTAAAACTCTGCATTCAGATGCTTATATCTTTCCTTTTCTCCTTTGCTTTTTGCTTCTCTTCTTTTCATAGCTATTTGTAAGGCCTCCCCAGACAGCCATTTTGCCTTTTTGCATTTCTTTGCCATGGGGATGGTCTTGATCCCTATCTCCTGTACAATGTCACGAACCTCATTCCATAGTTCATCAGGCACTCTATCTATCAGATCTAGACCTTTAAATCTATTCCTCACTTACACTGTATAATCATAAGGGATTTGATTTAGGTCATACCTGAATGGTCTAGTGGTGTTGCCCACTTTCTTCAATTTAAGTCTGAATTTGGCAATCAGGAGTTCATGATCTGAGCCACAGTCAGCTCCCGGTCTTGTCTTTGTTGACTGTATAGAGCTTCTCCATCTTTGGCTGCAAAGAATATAATCAATCTGATTTCGGTGTTGACCATCTGGTGATGTCCATGTGTAGAGTCTTCTCTTGTGTTGTTGGAAGAGGGTGTTTGCTATGACCAGTGCATTTTCTTGGCAAAACTCTATTAGTCTTTGGCCTGCTTCATTCCGCATTCCAAGGCCAAATTTGCCTGTTACTCCAGGTGTTTCTTGACTTCCTACTTTTGCATTCCAGTCCCCTATAATGAAAA
>SJXQ01006946.1:547183-637145 GCA_006408695.1 Aepyceros melampus | reverse complement strand
GAGAGTTGGACTGTGAAGAAGGCTGAGCACAGAAGAATTGATGCTTTTGAACTGTGGTGTTGGAGAAGACTCTTGAGAGTCCCTTGGACTGCAAGGAGATCCAACCAGTCCATTCTGAAGGAGATCAGTCCTGGGATTTCTTTGGAAGGAATGATGCTAAAACTGAAGCTCCAGTACTTTGGCCACCTCATGCAAAGAGTTGACTCATTGGAAAAGGCCCTGATGCTGGGAGGGATTGGGGGCAGGAGGAGAAGGGGACGACCGAGGATGAGATGGCTGGATGGCATCATGGACTCAATGGACGTGAGTCTGAGTGAACTCCAGGAGTTGGTGATGGACAGGGAGGCCTGGTGTGCTGCGATTCATGGGGTCGCAAAGAGTTGGACACGACTGAGCGACTGAACTGAACTTAGAAATTATTTGTGTGCTCTCTCCATTCTTGGACAGCTGTTCATTTCACTCTAAATTTTTTGGAATATCTTTCATGTTGACAGTGGAGTTGATTACAGCAGGCCTTGAAATGGGGTTTTAGGTCTGGGGTGGAACTGAAAACCTTTCTCTTTCCCAGCCCCCCACGGTGAATCATCTCATATTGGTAGGTTCGGACTTTCAGATTCATGCCAGTCTGCCATTAATGATGGGCACTGTAGTCTCAAGCTGGGAGAACAGCCTGTCCTGTTGCAGGCTGGCAGCCTCCTAGGGCCCGCTGGCAATAGGAGCTCAAGAGAGAGCACCCAATAATGGATGGCATTTCATGAAGAATCTCACTGAATGGCCTTCTGAAGTGGCTGTCCATGTAGAAGAGGTAGCTGAATGATACCAATTTGCCCTGATCAACTGCCCTTATCAATCTGTGGGACCCAGGGCAATTGTACAAATGGAGGCCCACTTACCATATGTCCAAATATTCAAATGTTAAATAAAGCTTTGTCAAGTCTCCTACTTTTACAAATACACTGTCATGATGACTTGGATTGCCAGGTTCAGATTTAGAATTCTTGAACTTGTCCATGTTCTGCTGGAATTTCACCTACCTATAGCCTACCTCCCTTTTCCTTCTACATCTAACTCCTTCTACTATGAGGAGTTCCATGTCCACGCTGGCACATGCCAGCGCCTATGTGCCAGCTCTCCTGACCCCTGTGCTTGGCTTTCTCTGGGGCTGCAACATGTGGACCTTGCTGATGCAATCTGCTCGTGGGAGGATGGCCCTGGGGAGGAAGCTCGAACAGCCCTGGAAGGAAATTCTAGGGTCCAGAGTGGGTGGTCAGGGAGATGGTGTGTGGATTCTGGGCGGGCGCACCCCCTCACTTCGCTGACTCCTCCCCCAGGGAGAGGACACAGCTGGAGGAGGACCAGATGGGGGCTCTGTGGCCACTCTAGCTGTAATTGAACCAACCTTTCCCAAAAGGCAATGACCAAGTGGCTGAAGAGATGCCTTGGGGAGAAAATGGCGAGAATCGTGCAAGCAGAGGAAGAGGGCAGAGTTCATATTTCTCCTACTCCAGGCATTGGGTCAGCCACACACTCATTCAGGGCCTTCAGGGTGAAGGTGGCACTTAAAAATGAGAGAGGAAAGGATTGCTTTCCAAAAGAAAACTGGACTACAGAGAGATAATTTTGAAAACAAATGCTTGGAAAGATTCTTGTTCAGGGATTACTGTTGATATTTTTACATGGTTCAACATTATGTAATTTACCTACATAGATGCTCAAAACCGTACACAATGTAAAGGCTTGGAAATGGCATTTTCTAATATAATTTAAAATCATCCCATTGTGTACAACCTAGGGCTTCTCTGGTGGTCCAGCGGTTGGGAGTCCACCTGCCAGGGCAGGGGTTGCAGGGATCAGAGATCCCTGGTCCAGGAGGATCCCGTGGGCCCACATGCCTTGCTCTAGAACCCTCCAGCTGGAACCACTAAGCCCCTGCGCTGCAACAGCTGAGCCTGTGTGCTGTATTTACCAAAGCCCTCTTGCCTGGAGCCCTTACTCCACACCAAGAGAGCCATTGCAATGAGAAGCCCTGGCACCACAACTCGAGAAGAGCCTCCATCGCCACAACTAGAGGAAGCCTGCATGCAGCAGTGAAGACCCAGCACAGCCGTAAATAAATAAATGTTGAGTAAACTGTGAAAAAAATCATCTCAACCTAATATGTCAGGGGGTTTTAAACTCATGGGTTAAAAGCATAAAAATTCAACACTCTTGAATCCATTTTCAAGAACAATAGCTTAACCTCAGGAAGACAGAAGGAAGCAGACAGATTTCAACCAAAACTTTTGCAAAACTGGTGTATGGGATGGAAAGGCTGGAAAGCATTTTAGAAAACAACTCCAGCAAGTGAAACCCTTCTTCCAGTTGGAAGACATATCTTTAGGAAGTTATTTTTCCATTTATGACAGCCATTAAAATCAATAATTGATTAGAAAATCTACCATATGATTATAAGCCAAGAATTGAAAAAGAACGAAGGCTATTGAGTCACATTGTTTTCAATATTCAAACAGTAATAATGGTTTAATGAGAGTAAAAAGAGTTTCTGATGTCATTGAATCATTGTTTCCAAACTATTCTTTATTTATCACTGCTTTTTACACTTTTCTTGCATCTTCTTCACCATTCAGAGAATATGCTAATAGAGTAGAATATGTATATGATTTGTGAGTAAATATATCAATGTTAGGGGAGAAGTTTCAAAATGTTTTGCCTGATCAGAAGTTTGGAAAACACTGGTTTAGGGTAGAATGTGATCCAGGGTTAAACCGCAAGTGGCCCCTTTGCCTTCAAGACTTTGGCAGGTCTGTCTGGGAGTGGATGCTTTCTTCTTACTCCTCGTAGACCTGTGCAAATAAATTATACCATGTGCTTCTGGGGGAGGCAGGGCCGGGACTGTTTGTTAACGTATTGCATCTAGCACTCGGGAGCTTCTGGTTTCTATTTCATAATTGGAGTGATACAGGCAGCCAGAGTCATAGTTTGCTTTTGGTTAAGCTCTTGGTTTTTAGGACTGATCTGAGGAATCCTGTTTACTCAGTCCCAAACAGAGACGTCACTGCCGAGGGCAAGAGACAGCAAAAGCCACCAAGCAGCAATGAACACGCTGGTGCTATGTGAGCAAGTGTTTGATAACAGAGGTAAAGGGGCTAGCAGTCATAAGTGGCCCCTTTGCCTTCAAGACTTTGGCAGGTCTGTCTGGGAGTGGATGCTTTCTTCTTACTCCTCGTAGACCTGTGCAAATAAATTATACCATGTGCTTCTGGGGGAGGCAGGGCCGGGACTGTTTGTTAACGTATTGCATCTAGCACTCGGGAGCTTCTGGTTTCTATTTCATAATTGGAGTGATACAGGCAGCCAGAGTCATAGTTTGCTTTTGGTTAAGCTCTTGGTTTTTAGGACTGATCTGAGGAATCCTGTTTACTCAGTCCCAAACAGAGACGTCACTGCCGAGGGCAAGAGACAGCAAAAGCCACCAAGCAGCAATGAACACGCTGGTGCTATGTGAGCAAGTGTTTGATAACAGAGGTAAAGGGGCTAGCAGTCACAGTCACCAGCACTGATAGGATGCTTATCCAGTGCTGCACTATGGGCTTTATGTGTGTTCAATCCATACAACATCTCTGTGATAAGAACAAACTCACCCTAATTTTCAATTTTGCAGTAATTTTGGACTTTCAGAAAAAACTGCAGAAATGGTACAGAGAGTTCCCATATACCCTTTATCTGGCTGCCCCCAATGTTAGCAAGTTACCTACCATTGTACAAGTATCAATATCCAACCCCAGGAAATTCACACTGGAGCAATTCTGTTAACTCAACTGCAGACCTTATTCAAGTTTCACCAGTTTTCCCCACACATTCTTTTTCTGTTCCCAAATCCACTCTAAGAACCCACATAGCATTTAGATGTATTGTCTCTTAGCCTCCTCCAGTCTATGACAATTTCTCCACCTTGCTTGATTTTTCACGGCCTCTGATTGATGAGTAGCGGTGAGTTATGTCTTTTCATTTGGGTTAGTCTGGTGTTTTCTCGGATTAGGTTGAGCTTATGAATCTTTGGCAAGAACAGTGCTAAAGTGATGTTGCATTCTCATGGCATCTTATCAGGGGTTACAGGATTTCCCTATGTCTTATTATTGGTGATGTTAACCTTGGTCACTCGGTCAAGGTTGTGCCTGTTGAGTTTCTCTGCTGTAAGTTCTAAGATTTCCTTTTGCAATTAATAAATATCCTGGAGGTGATACTTTCATGCTCTGTGAGTATCCTGTCTCTCTGTAGACTTTTGCCCACTGGTTTTAGCATTTGTGGGTGGATCTTGCCTGAAACAATTATTACTATGATGTTTACCTAATGGGATTCACTCTCATTTTATACATTAAGCAAATGAAACTCACAGAGCTGAAACCACTTGCCTAAGGCCACAAAACCCATGACCCTCCTCTGCTCAGAAACCTGTTATGGTTTATTCTCCTTCCCTGCTTTCTTTCTCTCTCTCTCTTATATGCTATTTTTAGTGATACTTTATGTATATATGCAAATAGGTGTTATTGATGGCCTGTAAACCTTCCTAGCTGGAATCGCCATGAGGCCAGCGAGTTTGTGTATCTGGATTACTGCTGTGTCCCCAGCATCTGCATTAGTGCTAAGCACACAGTAGACACTCAATAAACAACTGTTGAATGAATGATTAAGCTTTGGAACATGAATGAAGGACTTCGGGCATATTCTGTTTGAGTGAGTGAAGTCGCTCAGTCGTGTCCAGCTCTTTGTGACCCAGTGAACTGTAGCCTACCAGGCTCCTCTGTCCATGGGATTCTCCAGGCAAGAATACTGGAGTGGGTTGCCATTTCCTTCTCCAGGGGATCTTCCTGATCCAGGGATCAAGCTTGGGTCTCCTGTGTTGCAGGGAGATGCTTTACCCTCTGAACCACCAGGTAACAAAAAACCACAACTCGAACTGTCTTTGCTCTAAAGGTCAGAGGTTCTCCTAACTGCAGAAGCATGCTTCAGGACTATGGCCTCATTTCTCTTTGATTTTCTCAGCCCTCTGGGTCTTCTGCATATGGGTTCATTCTTGGGCTGCTCCCTTAAGAACCTCTAGAATCAGGACTTCCTTGGTGTCCTCTGCACTCCCAATGCAGGGGCCTGGGTTCAATCCCTGGGCAGGGAACTAGATCTCCCATCCTGCAACTAAGAGTTGGCATGCCCCAACTAAAGAGCGCATGCTGCAACTAAGACTTGTCACAGCCTAATAAATTAAATAAATATTTAAGAAAAGAATCTATAGACGCCTCTTTTTCCCTTTCCAGCTCCATTTTGCCTACTGAAGTCTTCACTCTCCAGTGGGTCTTCACCAGGGGGCAGACCCTGACCACTGCAGGTTTCCATCACCCTCACATTAGTGCTCCCAATGGAAAGAGAGGACTTCTGGTTTACAAGATTTCCAATAAAATTCTGGGACTGAGGTTCGCAGGCTCAGGTTGCATTCAGTGCCTGCCCTTGAACCAATCTCTGTGGACAGAGGGAGCAAGTTCTCTGGTTGACCAGGTCCAGGTCTACGCTCGCTCTCAGTACTGGGGCTGTGTCATCCCCTCCAGCAGCTGCATAGACTGAAGCTTGGAGAATGTGGTTTCAGAAGGAGACCTGGAGTTTCTAGAGGAAAGGGGAATATATGCTGGCTGGGAAAAAACATTACCCTTCTATATGTCAATTACTATATGCCCTCCCTGGTCATACCCGCTGGGATTCTGCTTCTTTCAGTCTGGAGAGGGGTCTAATCAGTTGTAGTTTTAGGAAGCATACCAAGGGGATGTTGATTTACAGCCAAGATTGGGAATGACTGGTTTATGGAATTTGCTGTAACCTCCCTGGAATAAGAAGGGGGCCCATTTCACAAATGTGATTCTAAAGTTTCTCAGGTGAAAGGCATTGACAGGAATTCACATCTATTATTTGGAGACTGTGGTAGGGGACATCTGTTACTTTATGTGCTCAGCATCCTTTCCTTCTTCCCACCCAAGAGCTGTCAATTTCATGGCCCTGCCTCTCCTACTTTAGGGCTGACCATGTGACTCAGAAGAGCCAATTAGAGTCATCCATCTCCTGGCTATTGTGATTGGTTCAAGAACAGACCTAGTCCTTTGTTTGGAGATGTCTGGGAAATGTTGCTCCATTTACTTTCACAAGTGAGGATCATAGGAGCCCAGAACTTGATAACAGTGTTTGTCTTAAAGCGGGAAAAACCTGCCTATAAACAAACCAACCTAAAGGAGAGAAAAGCGACTAGTGATGTGTTGCTAGTGCCCTGGGTTCAGCCATGACTGATGCTGATACAACCATTGGACTTTCAGTTGCCTGGGCTAACAAATTCCTTTGTTCTGTTAAAGTCAGTTAGGGTTGTGTTTCTGTAACTGGAAACCAGAAGAGTTCTGATCAATTCAGTAGAACTACGACCACCTCAACTTTAAGATGAGCTAAAGAGTGGCATAAGAATGTCTTTTAAATTTTGGAGAATAGGCCATCACACATATCTCTACAAATATCACACGTAAGTCAACCTGTATATTGAGTACCTTCGAGGTACAAGGCATGGTATCAGGCACAACAGGACAAGTAACGAACATCTTAAAGATGAATGAGACATGGTCCAGCCCTTGAAGCCTAGAAAATGCTATGCAGCCATTCTTAGACTTTGTGTATAAATAAATGTCACCTGGGGCATTTATCCTTATTTCTCTGGGTCTCAGTCTCAGAAACTGATTCAATAGGCCTGGGGTAGGAACCAACAATCAGCATTTTGTACAAGCCTTCCTCACCTCTCATCCTGCAGGTGATTCAGACCCCGCTTTGAAACTGATTGAGTAGGAGAGACAGAGAAAAGGAGAGAACAAGAATGATAAGAAAAAATATTGAAGAAATAATGTTGAAAATGGGCTTCACTAGTGGCTCAGACAGTAAAAAATCTGCCTGCAATGCGAGAGACCTGGGTTTGATCCCTAGGCTGGGAAGATCCCCTGGAGAAGGACATGGCAACCCACTCCAGTATCCATGCCTGGAGAATCCCCATGGACAGAGGAGCCTGGGGGGCTGCAGTCCTTGGGGTCACAGAGAGTCAGACACAACTGAGTGACTAAATATGCAATGCTGAAAATGCCACAAATTTGATGAGAGACATAAACTCACCCATTCAGGATGCTCAATGAACGCCAAGAGGAATAGAGATGAGAAAGGGAATGCTTAAGTCAAGCTGAAGAGCAAGTCATGAAGCAGCTAGAGAAAAACAACATATTACAAATATGGGCAAAGATTTGATTAATGTTTGATACTCCATGGGAAAACACAGAGCATAGAAGTGTGAAGCCATATGATTAAAATGATGAAAGAAAGAAAAAAATTGTCAACCCGGAATTCCATATCCAGTATGAAGATACTCTACATTCATCAAGAATGAAGGATATTATCAGATGAAAGAAAACTTGCTTTTTAAGAGAATTTGCTTTGCCAGTGGTTCTGCCTGCAAGGAGTGTTAATGGAATTTCTTCAGGTGGAAGGGAAATGCTACCAAATGGAAATCTCATGCTTCAGAAAAGAATGAAGACCATTACAAATGTTAAATAGTTGGATGAATACCAAATTCTATGTTTTCGCTTTTTCCCTTCTAATTTCTTTATAATACATATCTATGTTTAAACAAATACTATAGCATTATCTCGGGTTTATAATGTATGTCAACTTAATACAGGTAACAACTATAACAGAAAAGATGGGAGAATGTGGATCTATAAAGTTATAGTATTTCTACCTTTTACATGAAGTGATCTAAGCCTAATTGTAGGGGGACTATGAAAAGTTGAGAATATACCCTGTAAAGCAATTTAAAAAATAATGCAAAGATGTATAGCTAAAACTTAATACAAAAATTAAATTATAAAACCAATTGTTACAGGGCAAATTTTATTCTCCCCTCCCCTAAATCCATAATTAATTAATTAATTTTGACTGCAGCTCTTGATTGTGAATCTTGGCACCCTGCTCTCAGCAACCTTGAGTGAAAGAGACTTTATGGTGAGGCTATCAGGAAGTCATGGAATTTTTGGAAAGGCTTCGGAATACGGGTAAGGAACAGTCAAGACCAAGGATGCTGTAGGAGGCAGGAATTAATTCCCCTGTGTCTTTTAGTCACTCTGAGCTCACATTCCAGAGAGGAAGCCCCCTGTTGTCCTAGCTTGGGTTACTCCTGTGCCCTCTCCTAGGCCAGGGATGGGGTCCCACCTGATTAACAACAAGCTGGGGTCCCTAAGACATATGCAGTGGGGGAAGAGAAGTCATGGTCCTTGGACTGGATCTGGAAGGGGAGGTTAGAAAATCACTCATTCATTCATCCAGAAAATGTTTGTACTTAAATTGTGCTTATGGAGGCTAAGCTTTAGATGGCCACTTGGGCAGGACTCAGGTAGGAGAGATGAGAAGAAGTAGGTTCTGGCTGGCGGGGACCTGCAGTTGTCTATCTGCTCCCAGAGCAGGCAGTGGGGTCCCACAGACACTGGATAGACTTGGGCTGGCATCTCAGCTCTGCTCCTCTCTGGTGACTTTGGACAAGTCATCTTAGCTCTCTGAACTTGTTTTCTCCTCTGTGAAATGGGAATAAGACTCCCTACCTCCAGGGAAGGAAGTGGTGTTCTGGAGCCTGAAGATTATATAACTTAGGGGGTCCTTTTTGAGAATAAGGGTATAAACAGGTCTGACTTTTGCCAATGTTACCATACATGCTGTCAGGAGCTTTCCCAGAGGTCTTCTTTTAACTTTAATAGCCTCAAGGTAAACCCAGTTTGGGGCTTCCCAGGTGGCACTAGTGGTAAGGAACCTACCTGCCATTCAGGAGACGCAAGAGACGCGGGATTCAATTCCTAGGTTCATAAGATCCCCTGGAGGAAGGCACAGCAACCTACGCTAGTATTCTTGACTGGAGAATTCCACGGACAGAGGAGCCTGGTGGGCTACAGTTCACTGGGTCACAAAGAGTCAGACATGACTGAAGCAACCTAACTTGCACTCAAACCCACTTTTGCTTTCATGAAGACTTTTTCTCATTTTTTTTTTATAATGAAACAAGACACGTAAAGAACTCAGTGCCATGTCCTAGCACAGAAATGCTGATTACTAACAGCAAACAATTAAATAGCCAGCCAATGCTCTAAGCACTTAACAGAGATTAACTTGTTTAATCCTCATTGTGGTGTTATAGGGGAGGTGCAATTGACTACTCCATTTTACAGATAAGAAAATTGAGGCCCCAAGCGTTAAGTGACAGTGCCACGTCTCCCAACTTGTAAGTGTTCTGGCAGTCTGGTTCCAGGGTCCCAGCTCTTAACCACTTGGACTTTATGGCTCTTGTTGAAAGGCAGGAGGTTTTTTATTACCTTTTCTTGAATATCATGAACATGCCCCATTGCAAGAAAGTCTCTCTAAGCAAAATGAGACCTTTATCCTGTAATGTAGGTGAAAGCCCCTTTGGAACTCCAGAAGCCTGTTTTCTGAAGGTTGCACTCCTGGTGAAAGAAAACTTCTTCTCCCCTAGGGAGGTCGTGTGAACATGCTACCCCCAAGAACACATGTTACACACGACCAGCTTGCCAGAGTCCCAATTCCCCGACATTACACAGTCCACTCGGAACTCAATTAACTTCCGCCTCCACTTTATATTATCCCTAATGGGAAAACCGGGGACAAACCCAGTTGTACTTTCCATGCAGTTTAACTACGTGTAGAACCAGACATGCAGACACTGTCTTAGGAGCGGAACTTGCCCCATATGGTTGTTTCAAAGGTGGGATTTGTCCTCCCGTGGAGGATGGTCACGGCCCACCTGCAGGGCGATGACTGAGGCTGCTGAAGGGTTAACTCTAACCATTTGCTGGAAGCACCTGCGCTGTTTGCTACAAGAAGCACCTTTTGAAAAGTTGTAGGGCAGGGTGTGCTATAGCCCCTGTACAAGCACCCTCTTCTTTCAGCTGAGGAATGAAATCACTTGAGTGAATCACAGCAAACAGCATGAAGGTCAGAGGGCCATCTTGCCCTGGAAAAGCATTTCCAGGTTGTTATACCCAATGGAGGAACACACGTCACCCACATGGGTTCCGCTGGAAAACATGATTGCCCGATTGCTTTAATAGGGTTGTTTTCAAGATCTGATCTTGAGAGCAGTGCTTCTTCCCTCTCACCCCGCTCTCTGCAAAACTGTTAACTCATCAAATGTGAAGGCAATTCAGAATCTTCAGTCTCCTTCTTCAGTCCTGCAGTGGCTTCTCACTGCCTCTGGGATCAAGGCAAACCCTCAGGTGGCTGAGACGCCCTGTGGCCTGGCTTCCCAGACTCATCTCTCACGTTGCCAGCTCTGATGTAGGACCTTGAGTCCTGAGCATTCCTTGGGGTCCTCTGAAGCATCACAGGTTTTCTTTGATCTTCACAGCCTCTGCCTGGAACTCTCCTTTACTTCCACCTTCCCTCATAATAAGTTATTTTAAAATTTTTTTTGGCTGACCCAGCATAATTCCCTCTTCTGGTAATAGCATTTCAGCCTCCTTGGGAACCAATCCACTCATCTCCAAATCTGTCCACTTAATTAGGGTAGATGTGATCACACTATGAAGGTGGAACAGCACCTGTGCCTGGCCAGATAGATATATATATGGAACCCTAAGAGCCTCCCATGTGCCTGCTAAGTCATTTTAGTCGTGTCCAACTCCTTGCGACCCCGTGGACTCCAGGCTCCTCCAGGCTCTTCGGTCCATGAGATTCTCCAAGCAAGAATACTAGAATAGGTTGCCATGCCCTCCTCCAGGGGTTCTATCCCTGATCCCACATCTCCTGCGGCTCCTGCATTGCAGGCGGATTTTTCACCACTGAGCCACCAGGGAGCCCAAGAGACTTCTATTTTGCAGCATTTATGAGCACGTGAGCACATCATGGGGTCGCAAAGAGTCGGACACGACTGAGCGACTGAACTGAACTGAGATGTCAAAGATTTGCAGTAATTCCTAAGAATGAAATAAACACCTTCAAGAATTCCTAGGAATTCGGGACCTCCCTGGAGGTCCAGTGGTTAAGACTCCACACTTCCAGTGCAGGAGGTGTGGGTTGGATCCCTGGTTGGGGTACTAGCATGCTGCAGGCTGGGCAGCATGAGCAGGCAAAGTAGGTTGACTCTCAGCTCCATGTGCCCACACTCCCCTTTCTCCTCCACTACAGGGACTGGAAAGCTGCAAATTACACTTCCCACCTCTCTTGTTAGCAGGCTTCCTGTGGTTCTGGCGGCCCTGTGGAGTTAATGGAAGGTGGGAGAGGGAAGGGGCATTTCCCCTGCTCCTGGTGATTCCTTTGGTGACAGAGATGGCAGAGTGACATGAGGCTTCTGACCCTACCTGGGCAGCTCATTTCCGTCTGCAGCAGACTCAGAGGCACCACTTCTGTGGACTACGGTAACCTCACATCCTCCATCTCATTCCTCCAGCCCTTCCAACACCTTCATAATCAATTCCCTGCATTAAATTCTGCCTGCGAAATACGAGATTGAATACTTACTGATAAAATGAACTGGTGTAATCCACACCTTAGAGGTTATCTACCCCAGCCCACGATCCTATTCATGGAGAAGAGCCCCCAGTGACCTGTGGCCAAGTCCCCGAGGCCAAGTTTACTATGTGACTCCCCCCAACCCCCGTGCCATCTTTGGCCACTGTTGCCTCTCCAGTTTCAGGCCGAACAGTCAGATTTGTCCTCCGGAGAATTAGAACATGTGGCATTCAAATACTGAGTGGGCCTCTGCTATTATCAAGTTTAAAACAAGTCCTTGTGCGTGCGCTGTGCAGCAGGTCTCACCTGGGTTGACACTGTCCTCTATGGCATTGCCTGGACGCAGTTTTTGGTTGCCACAAGTTGGGGGTGCTACTGCCATCTAGTGGGTGGAGGCCAGGGATGCTGCTAAACATCCCTCAATGTACAGGGCAGGCTCCTCCACAAAGGTCAGGAGTGAGGATACAGGAGCTGGAGGTTTGGAGGTGGCCATGTCTGCTCATATGCCTCCTGGAAAGAAAAAAATAGCAGTGAGTGAAGGAGGAAACAACGCTGACACGTCTAGGTGGTGGATATTTTCTGATTGACTGGTTTCTCATGAGCCGTCTTCCATGGAAAGAAACTTACTCTCATCTCTATTTGGTTAAAATGTTATTTAGTGCAGTGGTCCCCAATCTTCTTGGCACCAGGGACTCGTTTTGTGGAAGACAATTTTTCCGCGGACGAGATGTTTTTAGGATGATTCAAGCGCATTCCATTTACTGTGCGCTTGATTTCTATTATTATTACATCAGCTCCACCTGGGCCATTAGGCAATAGAGTGCAGAGGCTGGGGACCCCCGCTGTAGTGAGAACGAGGGGGCCACAGCTGCATGGAACAACGTGGATGAATCTTAGCAATAAAATGTCACATCTGAAAAGCCAGTCCCTTTAAATTATAGACAATATAATATTATTTTTAGAAAGCTCCCCCACAAGCGAAGTTTTTACATATGTTGCTTAGGGAAACATACATATTTGATAAAACTGTGAAAGAAAAAACTGGAAGGTAAACACAAAACTG
This sequence comes from Aepyceros melampus, assembly GCA_006408695.1. Taxonomy (NCBI): domain Eukaryota; kingdom Metazoa; phylum Chordata; class Mammalia; order Artiodactyla; family Bovidae; genus Aepyceros; species Aepyceros melampus. The sequence continues at coordinate 624,511 of SJXQ01006946.1, read as the reverse complement.
AGAACGTGGTCCCCTTGGGGCAGGGTAGAGGGAGGCAGTGTGATTGGAGAAGGGAGTAGAGAGTCGATGGTGTGAGTAATATTTTGAGAGTTAAGTTGGATGCCGAGTTCACAGGTTTTTTATTTATTCTTGCATTTTATAACATATTTTATATATAACTTTTTGTGGTTTCTGTAAGACCCTCAAGCTAGGTATGGTTTTTGTGGTTTTGAAATGGTTAAAAAAAATGAAAAGACTATTTCATGACCCTTGAAAATTATATGAAATTCAAATTTCGGTGTCCATAAAGTCGTGTTGGAAAGTGGCCATGTCCATTTGTTTACAACTGCCTAAGGCTGTTTGCTGCATACAACAGCAGAATAGAGTATTCATGGTGGAGACCGTATAACTTCGAAAATGAAATATTTATACTCTAATGGCACCCCACTACAGCACTCCTGCCTGGAAAATCCCATGGACGGAGGAGCCTGGTAGGCTGCAGTCCATGGGGTCGCTGAGGGTTGGACACGACTGAGCGACTTCACTTTCACTTTTCACTTTCATGCATTGGAGAAGGAAATGGCACCCCACTCCAGCACTCCTGCCTGGAGAATCCCAGGGACAGGGGAGCCTGTTGGGCTGCCATCTGTGGGGTCACACAGAGTCGGACATGACTGAAGTGACTTAGCAGCAGCAGCAGCAGCAGCCCTTTATAGAAAAACTTTGCTGACCTCTTAAATATTACATTAAAGAAAAAAATTTTTAGAAGCTATCATATAAAAAGAGTCTAATCTTAGTGATTCAAATACTTCTAGGTAATGCTCAGCTGTTGAGCTACTCAGGTTCCTTTTTTATTTTTTTTGTATTTTGTTTTCTTTATTACCTAGTCGTATGCTTGAAATGGGGCTTCCCTGGTGACTCAGTGGTAAAGAACCCGCCTGCAATGCAGGAGACATGGGTTCCATCCCTGGGTCGGGAGGATTACCTGGAGAAGGAAATGACAACTCACTCCAGTATTCTTGCCTGGGAAATCCCATACACAGAGGAGCCTGGTAGGCTACAGTTCATGGGGTTGCAAGAGAGTTGGACATGACTTAGCAACTAAACAAGAACAGTGTGCTTGTAATAAGAACTACTATCATGGATGGGTTTCCCTGATGGCTCAGACAGTAAGGAATCTGCCTGCAATATGGGAGACCTGTGTTTGATCCCTGGGTGGGGAAGATCCCCTGGAGGAAGGCATGGCAACCCACTCCAGCATTCTTGCCTGGAGAATCCCCATGGACAGAGCAGCCTGGCAGGCTACAGTCCATGGGGTCGCAAAGAGTCAGACATGACTAAGAGACTAAGCTCAGCACACATCATGGGTGGAATACACCTTGTAATTTGTACAATGAATGCTTCTTGTGAATTTCCATATTTCTGTCAACAGTGCCACGGACTCCCTGTTCTGCTCACGTCTGCCTCCACCCAGTTCTATCAATGTTCAATACAAACATGGAAATGCTAGATAAATCTTTATGTTCCCATCAACCATTTCGCTCTTCCAAGTCCCTGAAAACTGATCTTCAAATAGAGGAAGACCTCTACTGTTGACGTGTGAGGGGCATTAACAAATTTTGTTTTCCTATTACATGTATTTAAATTGTACTATTTTAGTCCTAGGTCCCTTATTTCTGTGTCTATCCTGCTGAGATGATCTCCAGGTGCTCAGAGGCAGTGTGAGTGCAGGTGGTCCAAAGGGAAGATGTCCTTGCATCCACAGCCTGCTGTTGTGAGTCTTTGGGTCCCTGGAGGTCCCGGGCCTCCACAGTGAAAGCTGATGGCTGATGGAACAGGATATCTGTTTTTCCTCAACTCGGCCAGAACCTCACTATTAACTTGTTTTCTCCTTCACTTTGGGACTCTTTGAGCCAATGCTCTCCCCCTGCAAATGGCTGCAGTACCTCCCTTTTACCCCTATCTCCCACCGTGAACCGCACCCCCATAATTTTATCATGCTCAGGCAGTCCACCTTCCATCCCAGCCTCTGCAGCGAGCCATGCTGCCTTCACCACCCTAGGTACCATGATCCATGTGCTAAATTTTGACTTAGCTGCCTTCTGAGTCCCAACTTATAAGCCACAGGGAACGCCAGGTCTCACCCTTACTTATGTCGGGAACCAAGAACAGCAGGGCAAAACAGAAAGCCAAGGCTGTCCTTGGCCTCACCAACTTGCTGCTCCAAGTTCACTTCCAATGTGACATCCCTGGGTGTAGACAAGTCAGCCAGAGGAAGCCAGAGGGAGGATCCATTTTCAGTCTTACATGAAAAATTGAGGCAGGAACCCCTCTTATCTCAGGCTCCCCCTAACCTGTCTGATGTAGGTCTCCTGGCCCAAAACCATGGTGGGAAGTTAAGACACAGATACCTTCTTTTCTCTTATTCTCTCTGTCATTCATTGCCCCCACCTGATAATAATAACTCTGTAGTCTTAGATCTAATGAAAGAGGCTGCACATAGAAAGAGGGACACTATCCAGGTGTACCTTTTTCTGCAGTCATTGCAGGGAGAAGATACCATATTGCCCCAGAGAAAGAGATGCCCTTATCTTGGCCCCAGTATCTTTCCATTCTTATCTTGGATTGCTGATGTGGCCTGCATGTTTGGGCTTTGGAATCCATAGAACATCCCTGATTCCTTATAACAAATTCCTTTGTTTGGTTTAGAAGAACCCCACTGAAGGACTTCCCTGGACCATCAGGTATTTAAGTTTCTCTTACTTTCAATGAAGAGCCTATCTAACCCAACTCAAGCTCAAAGAATTCTGTAATGCAGTCACGTTTTTAGTAGACATGTCCTTGATAGGGGGAGGGGAAGAAAAGTCTTCCTGAGCACTAATGTTTCACTGTTGATGATGTCTTTAAATACCACCACCCATCACTCAAACACACAGAGTTACTCAGACATGCGGTCCCAAATTCAAATCAATTTCTCCCCTTCATCCTCCACTCTTCAAAGGCGTTGAATGATTTTTAAAGTAGACAGTCTGGGAGAAATAATGAAAAAGATTAAAGTATATTTACTCAACGGACTAACGTGCAGACGGATGGAAGACAAACAAAAAGCCTGGCTCAAGGTAACAAGTCATCACAGCAGCTACTGTTTCTGCAGGTACTGCCATGTCCAGTGAAGGGGCTGAGTGAGCGACCCACTTTAGCCCATTTAATACTGTTGACATGGGATCTAGTCATACTGTTCCCATTATACAGATGAAGAAATTGGGGCAGAGAGTGGTTATATGATTTGTGCAATCAGATTTCTATAACTTGTATTGGAATAATTCAAACTGAAACACAGGTTTGGTACTAAACTCTCAGCCTCAGCTCCTTAACATGCTGCTGCATTGCATACTTAAAAGCATATACAGGAAGTCTGCACACTGTGGCCCGCGGGCCACCCGTTTTTGCGAAGTGTTTTCATTGGAACACGGCCACACCCATTCCCTGATGGATTGCTTGTGACTGCTTTTGTGATCACAGTGGCAGACTCAAGTTGTTGCAACAGAGACCATCTGGTCTGCAAAGCCTAAAATATTTATTAGGCCCTTTACAGAGGAAAGTTTGCTGATCCCTGGGAAGTGAGTGTTAGTCATTCAGTTGTGTCCAACTCTTTGCAGATCCAGACACTGTAGCCCACCAAGCTCCTCCGTCCATGAAATTCTCCAGGCAAGAATATTGGAGCGGGTATTCCTTTCTCCAGGGGATCTTCCCGACCCAGGGATTGAACCCAGGTCTCCTGCATTGCAGGCAGATTACTGTCTGAGCCACCAGGAAAGCCCATACAATATTCTATCAAGTGTAAAAAAGGAAACTGGGCTTTCCTGAGTCCCTGAGCAGCTAAACAATAACAAAAAAAGGAAACCATGGAACTGTAACTATATTGTTCCCCCTACAAATGCAGTGCATGGATGAAGGAAGCAAATGGATTAAAGATGTGGGGTTTTTTTTTCCTCTGAGGGGTGGAGAGGCTTAAATTTACTCTAATAGTAAATAAAAAATTCAAATTAAGAAGTTAACTGACTGGATTCTTTAAATAACTGAAACAAAAATTGGGACATTTGAATTTGAATGGTATTTGCGAAATACACAGTGGTGTTTTCTTTTCTCGGGCTAACATCAGCCCTCCTGAGAGATGGTCTGGCTCTTGCTAGCTTGTCAGGCGAGAGAATTCGGGGCATCTCAAAAGGCAAATCATTGCAAAATGTGGGAAACACTGAGATCAAAGTCCTGTTGGCTGGGGAAGTTTGGAAACTTTTATCGTCTTAGACATTTTGAGTTTTCCAAGGATGACCTGGGAGCAGGGCCACGAGTCAGGAAGAGAGACGGGGACGGTGAAGCCGCTTAAAAAACATTTTTCAGATACTTTCTTCTTATCCTGTTTCACTGTAGCTTGGGGGAGTGTGTACTCATAGAAGGAGAAAACGCAGGCACAGTCGTTGGGAACACAGATTTTGCTGCTGATAGGCTGGATGATTCTGGATGTGACATCTTGTGGTTCCGCTTGGATGAGCAGTCTCTCTCCTGATTGGCCAGGGCTCACCAATGTGTCTGCAGAGCTGGGAGATAGGTTGAAGCCGAAAGGGCTGCAAATAGACTCCCTCCTCTGTCTCGTTGGCTGTTGTCTGGGACGCCTTGGTCCTCTTCCACAGAAGGTCTCATCCCCCAGGAGGTTTAGACACACCACCTTACATGGTGGTCTCAAGGTTCCAAGAAGATGAGGGCAGAAGCTTCAAGGTCTCTTAAGAACACGCTCTGGAACCCCACATCATGTTGGTTAAACCAAGTCACAAAGTCAAGCTCAGATTCAAAGGGGTGGAGAAATAGACCTACCTCCTTGGTGGCTCATTAGGTAAGAAATCCACCTGCAGTGAAGGAGACCACCAGCAAGGCAGGATTCTGGGGTTCGATCCCTGGGCCCAGAGTCCCTGGAGAAGGAAATGATGATCCACTCCAGTATTCTTGCTGGAAAATCCCCTGGACAGAGGAGCCTGGCGGGCTACAGTCCATGGGGTCTCAAGAGCCAGACACGACTTAGCCACCACACCACCACCGCCGGACGGGAGAAGCAGCAGTCACATTGTCAAGGGCTGTGCGAGCTGGAATGGAGGAATCTGTGGCTATTAAACAATTAACCACGAGAGGGATGGGAAAGCCAGAAGCAGGCAGAGGCTTGGGGAAAATACTTCAGAGAAGAGACAGTGGCCTGTGATTCAGTTACAACACGTCTGGTGTCATTTTGTAACCAGGCCTCGTGGTTTGCCCTGACTTGGGTGTCTGTGTTAGTCTGTTCGGGCGGCTCTAAGAAAATACCAGGAACCCGGCAGCTTGTAAACAACAGAAATTTATTTCTCACAGTCCTGGAGGCGGGCAGTTCCAAGATTATGGCGCCAGCAGATGCCACGTCTGGGGAGGACCGGCTTCCTGGTTCACAGCCAGTGCCCTTTTGACGTGACCTCACGTGGCAGAAAGGGCAAGGGAGCTTTGTGGGGCCTTCTTTATGAGGGCGCTAATCCCAACCCACCCTCAAAGGCCCACATCCTAATACCATCACTGCGGGGACTAGGATGTCAACCTAAGAATTCTGGGGGGACAGAAGCACTCAGTCCATAGCCATGCCTCTGTGCAGCCTCTACCCTCAGGCTGGGGTCCCGGCTGGGTGATATTTTGTGGGTTCTCCTTTCTCTGTCTGGGCTGAGAACACTCTCCAATTTCTTGAGATGCTCTGGCTTTTTAGCACTCAAATTTCCTTTTCAATGGAAACTTCTTCCCTCGACAGCCTTCAGTCATTCGGTAAACACTTTTTGGGCTTCAAATAGAGTCTTCGTGATGACAGCTCCCTGTGTTTTGCCTCAGCCCAGCCTTTCCCCTGCATTCTAGACTCAGTCCCTTGCTGTCTTGTCAACATCTGCTATTGTACGTCCAGTGGGCATTTCAAACTGCATGGCCCGAAAAAACTCTTGGTCTCACCCAGGCCAACACCATCTCTCACACGGCTTATTGTATAGAATCCTCAGCTAGTCCTCCTTCCAAGACCTAGTATCATTACCATTTCCTGAGTGGTCCTATTGAAACCTAAGACAGAATATCCTGTTTCTCTGCACAGAACCCTTCAATTGCTTCCCATCCCATGCAGAGTGAAGCCAAAGTCCTTACCTGAAAATAGGTGTGGATGTGGTCAGTCTCATCCAACTCTTTGTGATCCCAAGGAATATAGCCCATCAGGCTCCTCTGTCCATGGGACTGGCAAGGATACTGGAGTGAGTTGCCATTTCTTTCTCTGGGGGATCTTCTTGACCCAGGGATCAAACTGCATCTCCTGCCTCGGCAGGTGGATTCTTTTACCACTGAGGCACTGGGGCAGGAGGGGCAAAGTCCTTCCATGGAGCACAAACCCTGAATGGTCTCTCCTTCTTGACTCCGGTCACTTCTCTGATCCCATTCCCTTGGCTCTGGAGAACCTGAAGCTTCTCCTTGGAAACTGGGGTGAGGAGGGGGTCACTTTCATCTCAAGATCTTGGCCCTTGCTATTACCTGTGCCTGAATGCTCCTCCCCTGTAAGAGGAGCCGATGTAAAAGGTATGCCCAGGTATGAGGGTATTCAAATTTGAAACTAAGATCATTGGTTTGTTGAAAGGAATCACAATGATGATTCCAAAATTCTCTTATTTAATTTTGAATAAAATTAAACCTCCAATCAGAAGCCATTCACTTGTAATAGAAACTCTGAACTATGAATGCAAGTCCTTCAAAATACAAAGCCTTGAACCAGCCATGACAGTTGGTTATCTAAATAAAGGTGAAAACTGTTGTTGTAAGTCAGACCTTGAAGACTTCAAAAATGTACATATAAGCAGGGTGGATGGGAAGAAACCTTTCTATCAGATTTATGCATATTCTTGTCCTCATGAAATTCAATTCAACTAAATGTTTTTTTAATGTAACCTTGAGTTTGAATTGACAAACCAGCCTCTTAATGTTTAACTCAATGACAATGACTTCATTGATCTTAGTCTCTTAGACCTAGGGGAAAATAAAGGGCCTGCTTTCCCCCCACCCCCAGATGTAAATTACAAAGCAAGTAAAAATAAATTATGGCTATAGCAGAAGAAATTAAAATGATCTCGACTTTTCCCACCATGTTCAGTAGCATCTGTAGAGGAAGAGGCAGAAAGAGGAGGGTGATCAGAGGGGGCCCTGACCAGATGGCCACTCCTGCTTCTGTAACTGAATCCAAGACGTTGGGCAAGTTTTCCAGGACCCCAATGGATAGTGCACTAGATAGACTTGAGTTCAAGTACCTGCTCCTGCGCTTTCGGCCGTGTGACCTTAGGTGGATCATTGCACTTCCTCTGCCTTTCTCTTCTCAGCTGTAGAAAGAATGTCCTTGTACCAAGGTAGCTGTGAGTCTGAAATGAGATAATGCCCATGGACTGTTTATTTAGCACACAGTGTAGCACAGAATTAATTACAAGGATGTTTTTCTCACCTGAAGTCATCTTAACTCACCCTGGGATGTCTTTGATCCTTGAAAACTTCCAAAGCCCAATGGAGTAATGAGTCCCAGACTGGCTGGATCACAAAGCCAATGGTGGAGTCAGAATGTGAACATACAGATGTCTAACTCCATCTAGTGCTCTTTCCAAGTCGATGAGTGTTTCTGGAACTTCGACCACTCAGTAGCCACCTTCATCTCACACTTTTCACCAGATATGCACACCACCTGCAACATTACTTTCTTAAAGCTATTTAAATCAATTCATTTTATTACAGCAATAAATTTATTTAAATATGAAATGTTACATCTCAGAATGGAAAACCAGCATCACTATAACACAGACAGTAACGCTAATACTTCGTGTGTATGTACTTACATATACTTATTTTTTAATGGAACAAAACAATGTTGTTCAATCTCAGCTAGATGCTGTGATGTGCTGAGAACTCTGAACCTGAAGCTGCCTCAATTATGAAGGGAGAGTATGTGTTAGTGATGAAAGTGGGGCTTCCCAGGTGGGGCAGAGCTAAAGATTCTGCCTGTCAACGCAGGAGACACAGGAGAGGCAGGTTCTATCCCTGCGTCGGGAAGATCCCCTGAGGAGGAAATGACAATCCACTCCAGTATTCTTGTTGGGATAATCTCATGGACAGAGGACTCTTTGTGACCGCATGGACTGTAGCCCAGCAGGCTCCTCTCTCCATAGGATTACACTTGGACACAACTGAACACGTGTGCACGAGAGCATCCGTGTTAGATGCACCCTTACCTTCAAGTGAGAATTTCTCCTGGATGTAATAGAATAGTTGAAAGATAATTGGACAGGGATTATTAACACTATCACTCAGAGAAGGCAATGGCAACCCACTCCAGTACTCTTGCCCGGCAAATCCCACTATGTGGTAAAGTGTTACATAGCATACTCACATGCAGTTTGCAACCAAAACATCATTTCCCATACCACCATGGGGAAAAGCCCCCACACTCTGCTCAACACTGCCTTACACTGATGAACCTCTACAAGAGGTCTTATTGTAGACTAGTTTTCAAAATTTTACAATCACCCACTGATGCTAACAATTACATACCCACATTCATCACCATATCTGTATTCCCATTCATATCTCAATCTGAATAGATATATTGATATCTGAATGCAGTCTTGGCTGTATCTAGAACAATGCATAACAAAGTATCTAGAATATACACACATGTATCCTACTCTTGGTTGACTTTCTGGTTCTCATTCATTTCAGATACACAGCCTCATGGCAAGTAATGAAACTGTCACTTTTATCCATTTTTACACACTAATTTTTCCTTCCTGTCCCTTTTTCCCCCTTTCCTATCCTATTTGATTTTTAAAAATGCTAACAAGAACTTGTAATATAAATACTGAACTTACACCAAAAAGGCAATGAAGATAAAAGATAAGAAGGCTTCTGGAGGGAGAGGGAGATCTCAGTGCCTCTAAGTGTTCTAATACTTAAACTGTGCTTCCGGAGCCCTGGGCTCCCCCAGAACCTTCAGCGAATCCATAAGATCAAAACTTACTTTTGTTTTGATATAATGATAATAAGATCCTATTTGCCTTTTCCCCTCTCATTCTCTCACAAGTGTCCAGTGGAGTTTTCCAGAGGTTACATGATGTATGATGATGTCATTGCCCGATATTAACGTGGACTGGGCTTGTTATTGTTCTCTGCACATACGTTAATGTGTATTCAAAACATGTCCTGGTTTTGATTTCTAATACAATAAAAACCAATAGATGGAACACAAGTGTTCTTTGGAGTCCTCTATCATTCTCAAGAGTCTACAGGGTTCATGAGACCAGCAGCCTTGAGAACTGCTTGCTTTAAAATGATTTGCTGGATTGATGAATGAAGAAGTAGTATAGCGGGCTGATGGAAAGAACTAAAACTTTGTGTTGGGGGCTTTCCTGGCGGTCCAGTGGTTAAGAATCAGCCTTGCAGTGTGAAGGACACCAGTTTGATCCCTCGTCTGGGAAGATCCCGCACGCTGCGGAGCAAGTAAGCCCATGGGCCACAACTGCTGAGTCCGAGCGCTGCGGCCACTGACGCTGGTGCACCAAGAGCCTGTGCTCTGCAGCAAGGGAAACCGCCACAGCGAGAAGCCTGCACATGGGAACAAAAAGCAGCTCCATTCTCTGCAGCTGGAGAAAGCCCACATGCAACTGGAGAAGACCCACCATAGCCAAACAAATGAATTTTAAAAAATGAAGTTTGTGTTAACTGTGGTGTTCAGGGCAGTCTCCACGGGATGGATGTAGCACTTTACCTGGGTATTGAAAGCTGAAATAGATTTGTTTAGTCACGGCAGGTTGGGAATCCCAGGCAGCTGCCTCCATGTGTGGGAAGGCAAGATGGTGGGAGAGGGAACAGGTTGGATTGGGGTGGTAAGGAGACCAGCCTTGTCGACTGTAGGTGCAGTTCAGAGTCGAGATCCTGGGATCAGTGTTGAAGACCCTTCCACCCTTTGGTGGTCTCTGAAGTCGACTCAGAGGCCCACGTGCCCAGAGAATCCAAACTGGCTTGCACTCCGTGAATGTTCTCTCCCGCTGTTCCTGGGAGCTGAGGCCTCACCCACGGGTCCCCTACACCACAGAGGGTGGGAGTCTCCAGTCAACCACAGAGCAGAGCAAAACCTAAACTGTTTCTTTACTTTGGAAGGCCTCTAGAAATCGGAAGAGAGGCTGTCTACTAGAATTTGCCAAGAGTTAAGTCATTCTTTGCTGATACAAACAATTTCTCGGATTACTCTTTGGGGTCCAGGAACATTCATGAACTGCCCTGGATTTGAACTCTTCAACTCTGAACTTTTCTCTGGGTTGTCTGCCTGGGACTAGGGCACGGTTTTCTGGCCCTGCCAAGGTTTTCAGAGACATGGTTTAGCCACCTCTGGGGTGAGACCTGTGGGAATTTCTCCTCCAGAGCTGTTGTGAGGAATAGACTGACTTCAGTCTTTCTCCAGAGCTAGATCAATGGATGCCAGGCCTCCAGAAGCATGTAGCTGGGTGTGTCATAGGCAAAGTAATGCATGGACATAGAAGCAGCAGAAGAGAGTGTGTAAAATCAGAGAAGCATCATTTATGGAGCTTGGAACTTATTGTGCTGTGCCCTGTACTAAGCACCTGGCAAGTTTGCTCTCATTTAATCTCACTGCTACCTAGCTTCCCTGGTGGCTCAGATGGTAAGGAATACACCTGCAATGCGGGAGACATTTGCCACCATGGGGTCACAAAGAGCCTGGCAGGCTACAGTCCATGGACATGACTGGGCACCTAAGCGCAGCACACCACCTAGCCAGGCATAGTGCAGTGGGGAAGAGTAATCGCCCTGGAGCCGCCTCCCACGCCCGAACAGTCCCTGTGCCCGGATGAACAAGGCTGTGATGGGCTCAGCCTGGGTCACGTGCTCACCCCGGCCCTAGGGATTGCGCTGTCTGTGCTTAGTCACTCCATCGTGTCCAACTCTTTGCAACCCCATGGACTGTATAGCCCACCAGGCTCCTCTGTCCATGGGGATCCTCCAAGCAAGAATACTGGAGTGGATTGCTATTTCCTTCTCCAGGGGATCTTCCCAACCCAGGATCAAGCCCAGGTCTCCTGCATTGCAGGTGGATTCTTTACCAGCTGAGCCACCAGGGAAGCCCAACACTAGGGACTGGACCTAAAAAATCATGTAGACAGAGAGTAAGAGTGGGAAGTGAAGGTCACTCAGTTGTGTCCAACTCTTTGGGACCCCATGGAATTCTCCAGGCCAGAATACTGGAGTGGGCTGCCATTCCCTTCTCCAGGGGATCTTCCCAACCCAGGGATCGAACCCCGGTCTCCTGCATTGTGGGCAGATTCTTTACCAGCCGAGCCACAAGGGAAGCCCAAGAATACTGGAGTGGGTAGCCTATCCCTTCTCCAGCAGGTCTTCCCAACCCAGAAATCAACCCAGGGTCTCCTGCATTGCAGGCGGATTCTTCACCGACTGAGCTATGAGGGAAGCCCAAGAGTGGGAAAGTTTTTCTCAAAGAAGAGTCAGACCGAAAGAGCTGGAGCAAAGGGGCTTCTTGCTATATGAAGGCAACATCGCCTGATGTTTGCCAGGGGGCCTGGAGTGGATCAGCGGCTTTCCAGTCTGGGTTTAGGGGAGACTGAAAAGGAATTCCCAAATAGTCAAAACATTTTGTTTATGTTAAAACCATACAGTCACATAGTTCAAAATTCAAACAATGTATTCTTCCCATTCTACACTCTTTCATTCCTGTCCTTCAACTGATCATTCCCGTTTCCCAGAGGCGACTAGGAACCGAAGGTTTCTTTGTCACAGTGTTAGTGTGCTTCTGTAACGAATGGTCACACATTTAGTGACCGAAAACAACATGGATGTATTATCGCTTTAGTTGTGTAGGTTGGAAGTCTGACACAGGTCTTATTGGCTAAAGTGGAGCTGTCGAATTCTGATGTAAAACAAAGAAAGCAGTGTTGCCCATTCAAACATGACCTGTACCTAATTTTTAACCTATTGAACATGTACCACCTATTAGTCGCCCTGGGTCATTCCCGTCATCTATTCTCTTTAGGAGAGAGGATGCCTGACATGTAATGAAAGTAAGTACTGCTTTGCGAAACTTCTGTCTCAGTCTTCTTGTGGGTGAATGCATATGTGTGAACTGGGTCATGAGAGAAAGAGTATTTTTTGCTGTGAGTCACCGTAAAAAATGTAGGGAAGTCATTATTATATAGTTTAGTGGTTATGTGAGGCTTTTCTGGGGTCAGACTGTCTGGCTCCATCACTTACCAGCTGTGTGACCGTGAATAACTGATTTAATCTATCTGGGCCTCAGTTTCCTTGTCTCTGAAATGGGGGCAATAATTGTACCTCCACCTTATAGAGTTTGTGGAAGAAGATTAGATGAACTGAGGCACATGATAAACACTTATTATTGTCCTTTTTTTTTTTTTTTGGCCATGCCATGTGGCTTGTGGGATCTTAGTTCCCCAAGTAGGGACTTGATCACCAGAGAATTCCTATCATCCTTGTTTGTATTGTCTTTATTACTTCTTTTGGAGAAGGAAATGGCAGCCCACTCCAGTATTCTTGCCTGGAAAATCCCATGGACGGCGGAGCCTGGTATGCTACTGTCCATGGGGTCACAAAGAGTCAGACATGACTGAGTGACTTCACTTATTACTCCTTTAAAGGCAGATAGGGGTGACATTTTCAGGGGAGTTAAGAGGAGAGGTTAGAGAGAGATTTTTATACAAATAGGAAACATAACCTCAGCTTTAGGAGGGCAGGCAGCCCAGAGTGGGATGGATGTGGAAGGTGTCCTCATGTTAATCCAGACCAGGTGAGAGGTCACCCTGCTCTGGTGCTCAGTATTCCAGCTCCAGGTGAAGGTTTGGGAGGTGTCTGGAGCTTCCCTGGTGACTCAGACAGTAAAAAATCTGCCTGCAATGCAGGAGACACAGGTTAGATCCCTAGGTTGGGAAATCCTCTGGAGAAGGGAATGGTTACCCACTCCAGTATTCTTGCCTGGAGAATCCCATGGACAGAGGAGCTCTGTGGGCTCAAAAGAGTCAGACATGACTGAGCGACTAACACTTTGATGACATATAAATAAGTTTGCAATCTGAGGGGAACTGATCATTAACCCACCAGAATCCTCCAGATCTGAGCACAGATTGCTTGATCTCATTCATTCATCCAGTCAGTAAATATTTATGGATTTCCTAGTGGGGCTTTCCTGGTGGCTCAGTGGTAAAGAATCAGCCTGCAACGTAGGAGACACGGGAGACATGTCTTCGATCCCTGGGTCAGGGAGACCCCCCTGGAGAAGGAAATGGCAACCCACTCTAGTATGCTTGCTGGTCCAATTCCACGGACAGAGGAGCCTGATATGCTATAGTCCCGGGAGTCTTGAAGAGTTGAACATGACTGAGTGACTGAGTACACATACAGGGTGGGTCGGGTCCTGTTCCAGGGGTGGGGACACAGCCGAGAATCATCAGGATGGTGTCCTTGCTCCCATATGGCACTAGACAGGTGTGTGATTAACAGGTGTGTTGGATGGTGTTAAGGAAACATACAGAGCATTAAGGGCAGGTAAAATGGGGACTCTGAAGTGTGAGGGGCACGGGGAGTTCCCCATAGAGGTGTATGTGGTCAGCGATCTGTGCAATGAGTAAGGAACCCACGCATTACAGTTAGGGATTGGCTTACACTGTAGGCTCCCAGTAGCTGCTGGTTCTGGACTCTAGGCTGGACGAGAAGAACACAGAAATGAAAAAGACTTCTGGTCTCTAGTAGCTGCAGTCTTTGGGGAGAGACAGACAAGAGGAAAGGCAATTACTGTATCCTGGGATTAGGGACACAATGGGAGAGGGATTGGAGGCTGTGCAAGCAGATAGAGGGGGTCCTTTGGGCCAAAAAAATCAACTGCAATTTAATTCATAGGGTACCCCTCAGAGTTACTCAGGTCTCTGAGTTGCAAGTGACGGAAACTCGAGCAAAATTATCATTTCATACAATGGATGACTACAGGGAGCCACGCTGGGACATAGGAACATAAGGAGCCTGAGGCTCACAAAAGTGAAATGAAAAAAAAGTGGCAGAATGTGTGCTGGCATCCAAAACCCTTCCCATCGCTCCACACACTATTGCAGTCAGAACACAAAGCCAAACAAAGTTCTTTAGAGCAAGAGAGGGTCAAGAAGAAGGGGAGAGCTAGATAAATCCTTTGTGAGCCTTCTGGAAGAAAAATAAAGCAAATAATATGCATCAAGTATGAGAGAGAAATATAATTACAGATGAAGAAGAAAGTAAAATTATTTTAAGAAAATGGCTTGGAAACACCATGGGCAAAACCACGGAAAATCTAGAGGAAATAAGTGATTTTTTAAACCAAAATATAAATGACCAAAATTGACTCAAGAAGAGGTCAGAAATGTTAAAAGGCAAACCATAGGAAAAAATGAAGTTGTTAAAAATTTACTAAAATGTTATTCAAAGCATTTCAGTAGAAATTGATGCAAAGGCCCTAAGTCATTTATCAAAGCAAAGAACAACCTTAATGCCAAGATTTGTCATTCCTAGTACAATTAGGAAAACCCTAGATCGTATTCACTTGTGAATAGAGACACTAAAAATCTGAATACAATGTCAGCAAATAGAATTCAGTGGCATATTAAAAAGCATAATATATCATGGGAAAATAACATCCTTTTCAGAAGCAGGAATAGCTCATTAGAAGAGCTGACAATATAATTTATTACATCATTACATTAGAAAATTAAGAAGGAAAACCATTTTTATATTAAAAAAAATGCTGGATTGGCATTTGATAAAATTCCACAGCTGTTCCTAGGAAAACCTCTAAGAAGCTACATAAATAGAATAAAATTAATTATGACAACCTAGCAGTGGACTTATTAAGATACCATGAAACGTGAATCAGGCCCAGTAAAATGAGACGTTTGGCAGGAAGGTCATTGTCTCTATTGTTATTTAAGAGTTTTAGCTAGTTATATAATTAGCAATGTAATTATATAAAAATGGAATAAGTAGTGTAAATATTCAAAATAAGGAGGCAAAATTGTCTCTTTTAGGGGGCAGATCATATCATTGTAAGTGTAGAAAATTCAAAAGAGGTTATTTTAAAAAATAGTATTCACTTGAGTATTTGGTATTTGTAAATGGTAATTTATAAATTGCTCTGATATGTTTTAAAGATGAGTAAATCCATAGCTTTTCTTTTTATTAAGTATGAATTTAGTGAACAAGGAAGGTAAAAAATGATTTCACTCATATCAGTGATCAAAACTATAAAATATGATGAAATTTAGCAATAAAAATATAACACAAGACCCATATCAAAAGGATTTTAAGATTTAATTAAAGAATAAGAAACAAAATCCTAAATAAATGGCATCCAAAGAAAGACATTCCATGTCCCTGCATGAGAAGATTTCATTTCACAAAGCTTCAATCCTTCCCAAATTAATCATTAAGTTGTATAAAATTCCAATCCTTATCTCAACAAGGTCTTTAGGGACATGGATAAGAATCTCCAAGATGTTTCTGAAAATGAGGATCAGGGTGGGGATGGATTAGACAAGCTGTCCTACCAGATTGTCTTGGGAGGACATTTCCATCTGGATATTTCCATTTCCACCCTTTGCTCCATGCCCCTCCCTGGAAGTTGATCTCTCGGACTGTGTCTCCAGCTCCCTGACATCTGCTGGGGTTTCTGGAGTGGGAGACACTGCAAGGGTAGAGAGGTATGAAGGGGTGGAAGGTGGAGATCAGCATACTTTTCCCCCCTCCTTCCTTGCTGGGCTGTGGTGATTGGGCTGCGTCCTAGTGGAGATCAAAGTTCCTCACAGACAGGCTGCTCCAGACAAGTCTACTCTCCCGGTTCCAGGCAACACTTCTCCCGGTGGTGTGCTGCTAAGCATTGAAGAGTCGACTCTGGGGATGAGGAGCTCTGATTTATAGCATTTGCCAATTTCTTGGTGCAAAATATTCCCACCGTGGCTGATTTCAAGTTACCCATGTGAGTCATGCGTAGCTCAAAAGAGATGCTGACAACTGGTTCTTGCTGGCCAGTGCAAGCTAGTTCCAGCGTTCCTCTGCCTCCTTTAAGGGCTCGAGATCGTGGCAGCTCCCTGAGTAGCCCTATCCTGCTTTATCCATTGTTGGCTTCCACAGACCCTGTCCCTCCCTTGGCAAGTCGTGTCCTTCTGTGTCCTCTTGCTTGAATGGGACATTTATTTCCTCTTGAGACCCTGGGAGAAAACTAGTGAAAGAAAAATGTTAAGAATAAACAAAAAGATTTGAAAGGAAATTGTAAATTCCAGAAAAGAATCTAAGTATATATGGAAAAAAATACTTTGGTGGCATTTCAATTCAGTAGAAACAGGATGTTTTATTTTACCATAGTACTGCTGTAAGGTTTCAGATAGCCTTACTGCTATCTATTTATAAGGAGGTAGGTTAGACTCTACCTTGTACTATACACAAGTCCATTCTAGGTGGATCAAGTATCTAAATGTGAGAAAATAGCATGACTTTTGGGTAATACTTGAGAGAATGTTTATATACACTCAGGAGAGCATGAGGAGACTTACAACAAAACTGACAGGCAAAGAGATAATATTCCTAACCTACAAAGAGCTCCTAGAAATTGACAAGAAAAAGGTAAAACATTTCAATAGCAAAATGGAGTATCTACAGCATAAAATATGCATGACAATATACTGTATTACATGTAAACAAACTTTCACTATTATAAACTACACTGCAACAGATGACTCTTGGGTACACATATCTGCATATTTTATTCATCCACTCAAGTCACCAGTCATGGTTCTTGCACCTTCTATACACCAGGCTTGGTTTAGGTACTAAGGAAATAGCCTTCATGGACTTGACACTCAGGTTGTGGGGCAACTTGAATGAAACTTGAATATGTAATTAAGCACAGGGGAAATACAAGGTTTTATAAAATAATTTGTTGATACATAGTTGATTTACAATGTTTCAAGTGTGCAGCAAAGTGATTCTGATATATAAATATGTACTGCTGCTGCTGCTAAGTCGCTTCAGTCGTGTCCGACTCTGTGCAACCCCATAGACGGCAGCCCATCAGGCTCCCCCGTCCCTGGGATTCTCCAGGCAAGAACACTGGAGTGGGTTGCCATTTCCTTCTCCAATGTGTGAAAGTGAAAAGTGAAAGTGAAGTCACTCAGTCATGTCTGACTCTTCCCGATCCCATGGACTGCAGCCCACCAGGCTCCTCTGTCCATGGGATTTTCCAGGCAAGAGTACTGGAGTGGGGTGCCATTGCCTTCTCTGCATTATTTCCTAGTATTTATATATACATTTGATATCAGATGTAGAGCATCTGAGCTCCTCTGTAGAGACAGAGGAGCCTTGTAGGCTGCAGTCCATGGGGTCACTAAGAGTTGGACAGGACTGAGCAACTTCACTTTCACTTTTCACTTTCATGCATTGGAGAAGGAAATGGCAACCCTCTCCAGTGTTCTTGCCTGAAGAATCCCAGGGACAGGGGAGCCTGGTGGGCTGCCGTCTATGGGGTTGCACAGAATCGGACACGACTGAAGTGACTTAGCAGCAGGAAATAATGAGTGCTCGGTCATATCTGACTCTTTGTGACCCCATGGGCTGTAGCCTGCCAGACTCCTCTGTCCATGGGATTTTCCGGGCAATAGGATTGGAGTGGGCTGCCATTCCCTTCTCCAGGGGATCATCCTGACCCAATGATCAAATTCATCTTTCTTGCATCTCTTGTATTGGCAAGTGGATTCTTTACCACTAGTGTCACCTGGGAAGCCCCTGTGTATATATATATATATATATATAAGAAATATATATATATAATCTGAAAAGGATTCAGATTATCTTTCCAATACAGAAATCTTTTCAGGTTTTCACAGCACATGAGTCGTTTCTTTTTCTCTTTACCTAGACATTTTACTGTGGGCGTTCCTTCATGCGATGTTTTTCTGATCATTTCCTTAGGACAAACTCCTGAGAATGAAATTGCTGATCAAAGGATATGCCCGTTTAACATTTTGATAATAAGCATTATACCACTTTTGGCTTCCCTAGTGGCTCAGATGGTAAAGAATCTGCCTACAATGCAGGAGTTCAGTTCAGTTCAGTTCAGTCACTCAGTCATGTCTGACTCTTTGCAACTCCATGAACCACAGCACGCCAGGCCTCCCATGCATCACCAACACCCGGAGTCCCCCAAACCCATGTCCATTGTGTCGGTGATGCCATCCAACCATCTCATCCTCTGTCGTCCCCTTCTCCTCTTGCCCTCAATCTTTCCCAGCATCAGGGTCTTTTCAAATGAGTCAGCTCTTCAAATCAGGTGGCCAAAGTATTGGAGTTTCAGCTTTAGCATCAGTCCTTCCAATGAACACCTGGGACAGATCTCCTTTAGGATGGACTGGTTGGATCTCCTTGGAGTCCAAGGGACTCTCAAGAGTCTTCTCCAACACCACAGTTCAAAAGCATCACTTCTTCGGTGCTCAGCTTTCTTTAGAGTCCAACTCTCACATCGATACATGACCACTGGAAAAACTGTAGCCTTGACTAGATGGATGTTTGTTGACAAAGTAATGTCTCTGCTTTTTAATATGCTGTCTAGGTTGATCATAACTTTCCTTCCAAGGAGTAAGTGTCTTTTAATTTCAATGTGGGAGACCTGGGTTTAATCCCTGGGTCAGGAAGATCCCCTGGAGGAAGGTATAGCAACCCACTCCAGTATTTTTGCCTGGAGAATCCGCATGGACAGAGGAGCCTGGTGAGCTACAGTCCATAAGGTCACAAAGAATCAGAACAACTGAGCGACTAAGCACACACATACCATTATACAATCCGACTCAGCTGTATAGAGGAATCCCCATTTCTCTGTCTTTCTTTGCCAGGCTGATAACTTTTTTTTTTTTTTAAGAAAGGGAAAACCAATCTTATGGTGGTTTTAATTCTCTTTTTGATTGTTAGTAGAAGTCAATAACCCCTTCATTTTTCTAAAAAGAGAAATGAAGAATTTAAGAATTCACTTGTTTCTCCAGGCAACAAATATTCAGAGTGTTCTTTGTGTTGGAAACCATGATCCTGTGGACGAGGTCAGGAAACTGCAGAGCTGGGAGAGAAACTGGAGACCTGGTACAGTCCTTGGTTTTCTGGACAAAGAAATGAAGCACAAGAGTTCAGTGATTTGCCCAAGTCACACAGTAATTTGTTGAAGATTTGGGTCTAGAACTCGTGTCTCAATGCTCTTTTTATGACAAAATGCTGCCTCCATAAACAAAGATCCCTGCAGACTATTTAAGTGGAAAGTATGATTTGAAGAGAGATGCTTGGCAAGAAGGCTGGAGTGAGGGAAAGTGGTTTAATCAAAACTTGGTAGCTGCAGAGGCTAAACTTGGGGTGCAAGCTGCAAACGTGACATCCTGTAGTTGGTCCCGAGAGTTTGGAGAGAGAAGTAAACGTCAGGAAATTAGCTCTGTTGGCTGTCTTTGTCATTCTGAACCCCCGTGCCCTGACTCTTTCCCCCTCCCCAAACCCATTTCAGAAATCCGGTCCCATTTTTCTTGCCTCTGACCCTGGTGGCTGAAATTTCTCTCAGTACCATAAAACCCTGGGTTGTAAAATTCATATTGTAACTTTAAGAGCCACATCTGTTTTAATCATTTTTTTTTTCCTGTTTTAAGAACACAACGGGATTTTAATGGCAGCAATAAAATGGAAAAGTTGAAGGAAATTATCACAGATTTGTAAAGCTATAAGGCAGGTTCCTGGGCTCATGTGAGCAGTCAAATTACAAAGAAACAACCCAATTGCTTTTATTGCAGACAGATCTCTGGTTTAAGCATTTCTCAGTTTAATCTATTGATGAGGATTAGCATTTTATTCACTTCGGCACTCATAAGAGCTTTGGTACGTATTACCCTGATGGGCCTGAGTGCTGAGGCTCACGAATCTCAGAGATGCAGAGAAAGCCAGAGAGATGGACTGAGGGGGAAAATATTGGGCCTGGTAAATCAAACAGACCTGGTTTGAATCATGAATCTGCCATGTTTAACGGGGTATGTGGTTTTAGGCAAAGTCCTACGTTCCCTAAAGTTTGCCTTTCTCATCCAGCTATGGGGCTACAGGAGAATGTTTTGCAGTGAAATTGCACAAGGAAAGCACTCAGCGTGATGCTAGGCAAATAGCAGGGCCACCACCCGCTTCTCCCTCTAAGCCAGTGACTTGAGCAGCCACAGCGGAGCCTCATCTACGTCCCCTTTCACCAGAGAATGCTCACTGCAAACACCTGCCAACCTCCAGCCTGAGGCTCTTTTTCTGGCCCCAGGAGCATGCTTGGCCTGCGTTCAGGGCAAGCCAGAGGACGGAGGAGTTAATGCTGGAAGAAGCAGGACTCGCCCAGTGACGGGTGGGGACTGGAGGATAAATACCTGTGCTCCCTCTCCCGGCAGGAGGCACCTGTTCCGTGCTGCCCTCCACCCCCACATCCGGACAGCCCCAGGGAGATGAAACTCTGGCTGCCCGCAGTGGTCACCGCCTTGGTTACACACTCTATATTGGCTTCCTTCTCTTCTCTGTCTTCTGTCTCAGTCTGAAAGTTCCACAGACTGAGTGACTTAAAAACAATAGAAATTGATTTCTGGACTTTTCTGGTGGTGCAGTGGTGAAGAATCCATCTGCCAGTGCAGGCGACATGGGTTTGGTCCCTGGTCCGGGAAGATTCCATAGGCTGCAGAGCAACTAAACCCATGTCCCGCAACTTCTGAGCCCACATTCTAGAGGTCGTGAACTACGGCAAGAGAACCTACTTCAGCGAGAAGCCTGTGTACTGCGATGAGAAGCAGCTTCCCTCCCCCGCTTGCTGCAACTAGAGAAAGCCACCATGCAGCAACAAAGACCAGTTGCAAGCAAAAAGCTAAACAAAAACAATTTTTAAAAAATTGATCTCTCACAGTCCTGGAGGCTGGAAGCCTGAGGTCAGGGGATCAGCATGATCAGACTCTGGTGAGAACCCTCTTCCGAGTGGAACACTGCCAACTGCTTGCTGCATCCTCACTTGTCAGAGACAGCGAGCAAGAGAGCTCTCTGGGTCCCCTTTTATTTACTTATTTTTTCGGTTAGTAATTTTCTTTCTTTTTTCTTTTTTAAAATTATGAAAGTATGATAACACATTTACAGGAGACTTAAAAAAATATAGAACAGAGTTACATACAGCTCCACTATACATTACAATTATTTTCTAGTCAATAATAAGATTTTCAGTTGGAGTTTCAATATCCAACTCTCGTCAATTAATAGGATGAATATACAGAGAAGTAGAAGGATCTAATAGACCAGAAGAGCACTATGAACCAATTCAACATAATCAAGATTTACACCATGTTCATACAACAGCAGCAGGCAAATTCTAGTCAAGTTCTCTGGGTCCCCTTTTATAAGGGCACTAATCCCATTCATAAGGGCTCCGGCCTCATGATCTAATCACCTCCCAAATGTCCCACCTCCAAATATCATCACACTGGGTGTTATATTTCAGCATGTTAGTTTGGGTGGGGGCTGCAAACATTCAGTCCATAACATCGTATGGAGACAAAGGAGAAGAAGGAGTAGGGGATAGACAAGGAAAAGGGTCCCTGGAGGCTCTAATACCTTCTAACTGCCAGTATGGACATCTGGGCCTAGAAGCTTCTTTCCCCGAAACTAGAAAGCTTTGCTGCCAACGGGAAGAAGTACCCCGGATCTAACACTGTGACAACTCTTAACCAGTGACTCAGGAATTAATGTATTAACACTCTAGCTCCCTCACCTTGGGCAGAATAACTCTGGGGCGTGTAATCTGCACTGTTTCCCAGGGTTTGTCTGAGGAATGAAGCTGTGGTCCCCCACGTGGCTGCTGGTTTGATAAGGGATGCATAAGGGCCGCTCGCGCCCCCGTCTCCTTCCCTGCTTCCCTTTGCCTTGGCTTCTCAAATAAACTGCATGCCTGTGGCACTTCTGGGGAAACTCAGCTGTCAGGTGTCTCTGATATCTGAGTGATGAGAAGTTGGTTTTGAAAAAGATTGGCAAAGAGTGGAATAAAAGTGCTGGCTGAATCCCTTTCCTTCCTCTTTCTCTCCCTCCCTCCCTCCCTCCCCTCCTTCCTTCCTTTCTTTCTCTCTTTTTTTTCTTCTTCTGAATGCTGCTGTTTTTCCGAGATGTGGAAAACTAAGGGAGCAAAAGGAGGAATCGAAGATCACAGTGCAGCAGACTCTGGGGCCAGACCAGAGTCTGGTCATTTTGCAGCTTCACCACTTACCATCTTCAGAAGCTCAGGCAAGTGACTAAGCCCCACTATGCCTCAGTTTCTTCATCTGTAAAATGGAACTAGACAGTACAGAAAAGTATTGGATCCTGATGAGGACTAAATGAGTTAATGTGTATAAAGCACTTGGAACAGTCCTGGTTGCGGTAAATACTCTGTCATCGTCATCACCATCATCACTATTACAACTACTACTGTTAGAAGGCGATGGCACCTACTCCAGTGCTCTTGCCTGGAGAATCCCATGGACGGAGGAGCCTGGGAGGCTGCAGTCCATGGGGTCGTGAAGAGTCGGACACGACTGAGCGACTTCACTTTCATTTTTCACTTTCATGCATTGGAGAAGGCAATGGCACCCTACTCCAGTGCTCTTGCCTGGAGAATCCCAGGGACGGGGGAGCCTGGAGGGCTGCCGTCTATGGGGTTGCAGAGTCGAACACGACTGCAGCGACTCAGCAGCAGCAGCTGTCTGTCGCTCTGCGCTCCAGAGACTGGACCTAGGGCTTGACTCAGGGCCCCTCAGAGCAGCGAGGCTCGGGCTGTCCATAGAGGGAGTGAAGAAGCGAAGGAGCAGAGCCCCTCTTGCTGGCCACAGGTGAGGGAACATTCATGAGATTATTTCAGTGAGGGTCAATCAGATCTAGTCAATTCCGGAGCTGCATTCATTGCCCCCGAGGCAGCTGCAGGGTTTTTAGAGTTTGCCCCGGAGCTGAAAGGGCTTCCTGAGAGCGCAGTGCGCGTGGGGCCTTTGCAGATCTGTGATAAGGCTGCTCTCAGAGCCTGATGTAACCTGAGCCCGCCCAGGCGCTGGTAGGGCTGTCTGGGTTTTCCCTCGGCAGTGAATGAGGACAGAAAGCCAGCCCGGTAGGCAAGCCAGCTCCGGGGTCCTCTCAGACAAGGGCCTAATGGGGAGATAATGACTGTCTGCTGGAAGCAGCTTAATGCCCAAAGATGCCTGAAAAATGAAGTCCCTTGTCAGTGAGAATGACAATGTTATAAGCCCTTGGGATGACAAATTTACAACACCCAGAACCTTCTTGAGTCATTTTAGAGCTTGTGGCAAGAGAAAAAATGGGCATCCCTGATAAACACGTTTTTATGTAATTTTTTTCATGGTTAATTTCTTTCTAGAAGTAGACTGAAAATACTAGTGATGAGTTTACTTCCGTTAAAGCCGGGAAAGTAAAACTGATACAAATTCTGTCTGATATGAGTAAATTATTTAAACATAAAATAATGCTGTTTTGTTTAATATGCCTACTTTTTAACTTTACAATATTTTTTTCCAACTACTTTAGTATTCTGGAAAAAAAGCAATCCCACTCCTGGGCATATATTTGGGAAAAAAAACTCTAATTAGAAAAGATACATGCACCTCTGTGTTCATAACAGCACTATCCACAATAGCCAAGACATGAAATCAACTTAAATGTCCATCAACAGATGAATGGATAAAGATGTGGTACATACATACAATGAATACTACTCAGCCACAAAGAAAGAATGACAATGCCATTTGTAGCCATACGTATGGACCTAAAGATTATTATAGTAAGTCAGAAAGATAAATACCATATGATATGACTGATATGTGGAATCTAAAATATGACAAAAATGAACTTACCGGTGAAACAGAAATGGACTCATAGAGAATAGACTTTAGGTGGCCAAGCCGGGAGAGGGGTTGAGGTGGGATGGATTTGAAGTCTGGGATGAGCAGATGCAAACTATTTTATATAGAATGGATGTGTAGCACAGGGAACTATATTCAATATCTTGGGATAAACCATAATGGCCAAGAATATGAAAAAGAATGCATTTATATGTATAACTGAATCACGTTGTACAATATAAATTTACATAGCATTGTACATCAACTATACTTCAATAAAATAAATTTTAAAAATATTCTGGAAAAAAATTACCATTAAAGAATATACAAAATTCTGTATATAGAGGCATGCATTTTCTTTGGCCACAGGCTTCAGTGTAGTTCAGTATGGCACTGCCAGATCCATCTGTAAAACTGTGATATTTTGTTCATCGTGACCTGTTTTTAGCATTCATTTTTTTAAGAACTGTTTCATTAACGTCTGATGTATCTTGGTTACGGTTCTTTTTGGTGTCCTCTTAAATTTTGTGCCTGAGTGGAGTGGCTTGATTGCCTCTCGCTAATCCCAGCCCAGGAGAGTCGATAACTCTGCAAAACCACCTTTAGGACCTGAAACTACAGAAAATCTCACTCCAGGGCATAAAGATGTGCATTCAGTGGCATTTGCTGTAACACTAGGGAACCAAACCCAAAGTCCCTTCCAGTGAAAGTGAAAGTTGCTTAGTCGTGTCTGACTCTTTGTGATCCCATGGACTGTAGTCCATGAAATTCTCCAGGCCAGAATACTGGAGTGGGTAGCCTTTCCCTTCTCCAGGAGATCTTCCCAACCCAGAGATTGAACCCAGGTCTCCCAAATTGCAGGTGGATTTTTTTACCAGCTGAACCACAAGGGAAGCCCAAGAATACTGGAGTGGGTAGCCTATCCTTTCTCCAGTGGGTCTTCCTGACCCAGGAATTGAACCAGGGTCTCCTGCATTGCAGGCAGATTCTTTACCAGCTAGCCACAAAGAGGACTGCTGAAGTCCGTGATGGTCTATCATAGGATGGCATATTCTACAGCTGTTTAAAAAATTCTATTGCTTTAACAATCGATTGCTGGACCAGAAAAATATTAAGAAAAAAACTTACAAAACAGTATCTACAATAAAGCTAACATTTCTATTTGCACCGTTTGAGATGTTTTGTGTGCATTAGCTCAGTTAATCTCACAGCCTTCCTGCAATGCTCTAGATGAGGAAACTGGGGCCAAGAAAAGTTGAGTGATTTTCCTAGGGACACACAGCAGACAAGCAACAGAGTCAGGTTTTTTGAATGCAGTCTGGCTCCAGAGTTTCAGATTTTAATCACTAAATTAAACTGCTTCTCATTTGATTTGGGAGTCTATGTGCATATATAGGGGGCTTCCCAGGTGGCGCTGGTGATAATAAAAAAAAAGACAAGTTTGGAGTTCACAGAAACAGAGCCAGCAAGTCACAAAATTTTTGAGTTAACGAGTTAGATAATTAAAATTAACATAATTTCTCAGTGAATAAAGTTGTAACTCTTATATGAAATAGGCAAGTTTATATGCTGGTGTTTAGAAAATGGCTAAAAAATCAAAAACCATGTTGCATTAATCTGTTTTAAGTCATACCATTTTCAGAGTTCTGTGTTTTCTCTTTAGGGATAGTTTGTGATAGTAATAACTGTCCCTTATGTTAGTGAATTACATTTGTACAAACTGAAACTGTAAATTGTGAACACTGGAAAGCACCATTGTGACATAGAATAAACATCTTAGTAATATATTAAAATGAATGTAAATGGAGGTTAAAATTACATTACTGTGAAGCTCATCTTCCAACTCTAAGTTAAGCTTTGGAGATTTGTATTAGTAGGTAATTGTTCAGAGCTTTGAAAACACTGCATATTTCTGTACAATCCAGAATTATCACTTCTTTGTAACTTATTATTCAGCTTGGCAATTGCTTTTGATTTGGTGGATTGATAACATGATATAATATATTTAAGCAGTTCGAAGCTATTCATTTCTACACACTATTTTCTACTAAATGAAACATACAATAAAACTACCTGTGTTGAAATTTGGGGGAAGTTTAGGTCCTTTAAAGAAAAAAAAAAGTATTAATAATCATTGACTACATCTATGATAAAAGTGCTTATTTTGGTTTACTTAGATAATGCTGCAGCTGGTGGAATGATAAGCATTTAAAGTGTTAACACTCTGTGAATGCATTGGATTTAAGAGAATAAACATTTTATAAAAATCACTTGGTAAGGATTATAAACTTAATTATTGCACTTAGATGAAGCTTTTTTAAACAATGTGTCACAGAAATAGGCCTTTATTATTTGTATCCTTGTGTGTCTTACTGTTAGTCTACCTAACTTCTAAAAACTAAATGTTTTTAATTGATACATAAGACAAAAGAGTTCTTTAAGAAAGCAAGTGTGTTCTTGCTTTTTCCAAGAATGTTATTGAAAGTAGAAATTTAAAAACATGACCATTTAAAAATTTCTTATTAAATACAGTGTTTTAATTTGCCTCATTACAGCTAATAGTTTCCATTTTGATGGGATGTATAGGGAAGAATAATGTGTATGTGTGTGTTTGTGTGTGCGTGTGTGTATATATATAATATATATTCACAGTATGTATTTAGCATTTATTTTATTACATCAGATTAAGGTCTGTATCTAAATGATGCCTATGAGTTGTGTGAAACTGATGGTTTTTTTGTCCAGCGTTACTCTGTAAACTGATGAGGGTGGGGCGTTCATTGTAGTTTAACTATTTATTTGGTTCTTTAGAAGGCAGAATTTAAATGTCTAGAGTTTCTCTTCATTCTTATGACTTAACACTCTTGGGTTGTTGAAGGGTAAAAGTAGATACAAATGATAATTGAGTGTGTGGCACAGTGATCTTCTGCTATATATAGTTCTTAAGGTATGAGGAGAAGAGTTATACAAGGTCATCGCCTTGCACTTCATAGAGAAGCTATATAGAGATGGCAAAATCTGCCTCCATTTTCTACCCAGATAGTTAAGATTTTCATGTTATCTAGGCCTGTCTTTAATCTGAGTAATTTCATTTTTGCAAATACACTGGCATTTAAAGGAATGATCCATCTAAATTTTTTTCAACTGGATTTTAGAAGAAGATAAGATCTTTCAGTGATATGGTTTTTATTGTTATCATCATATGTGTTCAATTTGCATGTGATCAAATGACATGCAGATTTATTTATTTTGGATTCCTAAAAATTAAGGTAGCTTGAATATTGTTTTACATTCCTTTTTCTTTTTTAAATAACCAGGATGGCTTTGGAGAAGGCTTCATGATGGAGTATTAGCATCTGCTGGAGCAGAAAATAGTATTTAAAAGTCACTGAACACTTTCTAAAGTTTTATTAGTTGTGACATTAATATGTAATCTTTTGGCTTAAATGTCCACTGGTTTTTTACTTTGACACCGTTAAACAGTACTGGGGTTAAGTTTCTGATATATATATTGGCCATGTATATTAACCATATTTTTAAAGTACTGTTTTTGTTTTTACAGAAAAGGTAAAATGCAAAAGTATGTTCCTTTTGAGGGATTTTTATAAATTCTTAACTACAATTTATGGTGTTCTTTCATAACTTTTTACATTTCTTTACAATTTGGTGGCCGTTAATTTAACCTAGGGCTTTTTGGTGTATGCTAATTTAACTAGTCTGAGATTTCAAGAAGAAATATAACATTTCAGTCCTCATTAAATGAGAACATTTTAAGAAGTTGAAAGAGAATTTGTTTTCAAGTTAGTGTATTTTCTTTTAAAATCCACCTGATTGTTAAATAGTTTCAATTTTATTTTTAAAAGCTGCAAATTGTTGACTAGACGTTCCTAAAAGTACAAGTGAGATATCAATAAGGCTGTGTATAAAATGGTTTTATTTTCAGTTATGCAGCACAAAATACTGATTAGTATAAGAAAGAATCTGCATCATTATTGGGTTTTGTTTTTTTTTGGTTTTTGCCTGATTCAGGTGTCCTTTGAGTGACGTCTCGTAAATATTTGGGCTTGGGAGTCAGAGCCAGTTATCTGGCTTCTCTTGTTCATTGCTTAGGCTTGTTCTTGTTGTCCAAACTGCCCCCCAACACCCCCCGACATGTGCACATGCTCATGCATACTATGTTAAAATGAGTACATCCTTGTATTTGTATTTTTGTTTTCAACATCACCAAGGTGCTATCGGAAATTAAAGTAACACAAAAGTAGAAAAAATAAAATTATTAAAAAGCAGGACTGGTTTCCTTTTCTCCAGGTGGCTTATATCTAATGACTGCTTGTATTTACTTTCTGATGACTTTTTATGTTGCGGACTCTGTAGTTCTATTCTGATTTCAGCTGTTGGTTTTTTTTGTGGGGGTGGGGCGGGGCTTGAAGTAGATTGTGTGATACTTCTGCAAAATGAGAGAGTAAAAAGCTAGAAGATTCAGCTCTGTGATTCTGGGGTTTTATTCTTTTAGTGTCAGAAGCAGTTATTGAAGGGGAGAAAAATCATAAGGCAATATATATCTTTAGAGTTTTGCCTTCATGGGACAGATAATGACTTGAGTATGTAGGCTGTGGACCTTTAAACTTCTGTTTTGAAGAGAAAGCCTTGGTTACCTTTACTTTTTCAACCACCTCTTTGCTTTGAGTACAAACAGTATGAGTCTTAACTTTTTTTTAATCTATGATAATGGCAAAAATGGAAAAACTGAATAATCTGTGGCTTTTTCAAATAGCTGATATCTGTAAATTAATGTGGTAGCTTAACTTTTATTTAATACAGTATTGCTATAAAGCCTTTAAGTGTTATATAGCTGTTACGCCACAGTTCTTGAATTGTCTAGCTATAATAAACTTTTTAATAGTAGAGTCAAGGTCTTTTAAATACAGGCTAATTTCAAATTAAATATTCTAATCATTCAGAAATTTTTATTCAAATTATGTGTTGTATGTATATTTATAAATAATATACATAATGGTAAAATTTAATGTGAACATTCACTTTGATAGTTACTTAGTTCAGTAATATTGTCCTTGTAACAGCTAAAACCTTTATTTTGCTAATGAACATTTATCTTAAATTAGCTGTTATCAGCAAAATCTTCCCAGTAATAACAGATTTATAGGGATAACATGCTGACAAAGCATTAAGGCCTTCCTATCAGGTGTTTTGGGTTTATTTGATCAAGAGAGGAGATGCATAACTTAATTTTCTTCTTTACCATATCAGGAACACAGTATAATTGTGTATTTTTGGTGAACTAATGCCCAATTGATAAACTTAATTATGTAGGCTTTTCAGTTGTTTTAAAAGTGACTTTGTCGAAAGATTCTCATCACTGAGATAACCTTATATATGCCTTGTTAGAAAATGTTAATGGAGTATTGTATGTCTCCCAAGTTTAAATTTCAGTTTTATGCGTAGAAGTTTTTATAAAAAGTTTTGACATTTACTACTAAAGGGTTGTGAGTTTCCTTTAAAATCTTTGGCATGAAAACTATCGTGGGTGTCTTTAGTTGGTATGAGGGTTTAAAGGAATTGAGATGTTTTCACTTTCTTCATAATGCTCCTAAATATGGACCTTCATCATCATATGGTGGTGTAGGAAGGAACAAGCTTCCTAAAAGTTTTTTCTTTTAAATTCATTTTGGTAGCTGTTCTGCAGATCTTTGAAGCCCCTATACTTCTCTTCTGTTCCCTTTGTGTATCTACTGTATCACACTTAATGAACCATGGTAGAACCTCAGCCTCCCTATACCCTTATGTAGGCTGTTATTTGTCTTAAGTTCTCTTTTAGCTGTTTTGCATTCCAGATTTTGCATATACAAATAACTATGACCTCAACATGTCAAAACTTGGGGTGTTGACAGCACTGAAGGTAATCATGAGGGGGTGTTCCTTTAGCCAGTATGTCCAGTATTACCAGTATTTACACTTCCAGGCAGTGTGCTATGCAGCAAAAATAGGTTGGATTCCAACCATTATGGTCCTTAGCATTAGGTTGTCATAAGTAATCACAAAATTAGACCAGCAGTAAACGTGAAAGCTGGAATCCATGCAGCTGGAGTGGGAGATGGTATAGGAATTGAATGCATCCCTGGTGCCTCAGATGGTAAAGAATCTGCCTGCAATGCAAGAGTCACCGGGTCTGATCCCTGGGTCAGGAAGATTCCTGTAGAAGGGAATGGTAACCCACTCTAGTATTCTTGCCTGGAAAATTCCATGGAAAGAGGAGCCTTTCCTGAGAAGCAGAGGACAGATGATGGGAGAGTAGCAGTTAGGTGAGCCAGGAGAGTGTTGGAAATGAAGGAGTAACTTGTACATTACCACTTTATAATGCATTGGAAGAATTATACGGTCCTGCAGATACAGGAGAAGGCAATAGCACCCCACTCCCGTACTCTTGCCTGGAAAATCCCATGGACGGAGGAGCCTGGTGGGCTGCTGTCCATGGGGTCGCTACGAGTTGGACATGACTGAGCAACTTCACTTTCACTTTTCACTTTCATGCATTGGAGAAGGAAATAGCAGCCCATTCCAGTGTTCTTGTCTGGACAATCCCAGGGACGACGGAGTCTGGTGGGCTTCCCTCTATGGGGTCGCACAGAGTCGGACACGACTGAAGCGACTTAGCAGCAGCAGATACAGTATGGAGGACCTTGTTCCATCTTCCAAGCTGAGGCTAGAGAAGGAGGTAAGAGCCAGACACCTGGGACTTAAAATTTGTGCATTGTGGAGAGCAGATGAGACCAGTTAGAATGTACCTGGTGATGATACAGTTGGAGCAAAGTGGTAGATTGAGAAACATTTGGGTATAAACACTTGAATGGATTAGATAAAGAGGGCAAGGGGAAGGCATAAGAAATGACTCACATTTGTAGCTTTGAAACTGAATGAAAGTTTGTGGCATTACCATAATTGAATACACTGGCAAAGAACCTTTTGTGGGGAGGAAAATATGAGTATAGTTTTGAAATGGTTGTGCTTATCTTTGCAGGATTTCTGGTAATCCTAAAAATGGCAAGATGGCGGGGGTGGTGGAGCTGCAAAGTTAAATACTAAAATCCCTTTAATTATAATAGATTGTTTAGCATTCGGGTGGCTTTCCTTGGATAACTTTTTTTTTTTTCTCCAGTTTACTGAGGAATACGGCTAAAAATTATTCAGTTTATATCTGCCTCTGTTTCTTTGTCTTAATTGTTGCTACCTTAATCCTAATCATTATCTTCTGTCCAACCTGGACAGTCTCATGTGCTAAGCAACTACTGTGCTAAGCACTTCTTAGGTAAGGTAAGGTAGTCACTCAGTCGTGTCCGACTCTTTGCGACCCCGTGGACTGTAACCTACTAGGCTTCTCTGTCCACGGGATTCTCCAGGCAAGAATACTGGAGTGGATTGCCATTTCCTTCTCCAGGGAATCTTCCGACCCAGAGATCGAACCCGGGTCTCCCGCATTGGAGGCAGACGCTTTAACCTCTGAGCCACCAGGGAAGAACAAGCACTTCTTAGATGACTTCATTCAAGTTGTAATGTTTTCAGTCCTCACCAATAAAATAGACTGGGGAGGAATTAAAAGCATTAAGCTTGTTGTAACTGTGATTACTGCTAAAACAAATGTTTTGTTATCAACTTGCCATTTTTCTGTGTGAAGATCCTTGTGTATGTGTTTAATCACTCAGTGGTATGTGACTCTGGCCCCATGGACTGTAGCCCACTAGGCCTGGAGTGAGTTGCCATTTCTTACTCCAGGGAATTTTCCTGACCCAGGGATCAAACCTGCATCTCTTGTGTCTTATGCATTGGCAGCTGGGTTCTTTACTACTAATACCACCTGGGAAGCCCTTAAAAGATACATGTGAAGATTATTTAATTCTTTGATCTTGTGTACTCATCAAAAAAAAATTGGGGTAATACCAAATACTCATCGTTTCCTATTAACAGACTAAATTAAAAAAAAATTTATTGTATCTTAGTGCTATCTTATTTTCTTGTGGACATATGGCTATTTGTGTAGCATGCCATATTTTATCAGTATTCAAATCTTGAGAAAATACACAGTAGCTCCATGACCTTAATTGTTCCATTTATGACCATTCTGGTCTTACATATCTACTGTAAGCCAAGATACTCGGTGCACAGGATGCTAAAATTAAGAAAATTCTACCCGTAGTAAATCGAGAGGCCAGCATTATAAGCCAAAATATTGCTAAAAAAATATGAATGTTTTGATGATATTGCTGCTGTTGCTGCTAAGTCATTTCAGTTGTGGCCAACTCTGTGCGACCCCACAGACGGCAGCCCACCAGGCTCCCCCGTCCCTGGGATTCTCCAGGCAAGAACACTGAGAGTGGGTTGCCATTTCCTTCTCCAATGCGTGAAAGTGAAGTCGCTCAGTCCTGTCTGACTCCCAGCGACCCCGTGGGCTGCAGATTAGATATACACCAAGGCAATAATGGTCAACTCTCCTGGTGGAGGTAGACATTAACTTCCATATGGGGTCTTGGTCAATATATGTTGGCTAGGTAGGTGAAGGAAGAATGGGCAGCAAACTGACAAAGTGCAAATGCAAAGAGGCATGACCATGTGCAAATTCAGTATAATAATTTGGAATGGGTAGAGTGCAGATTTCAGTAGAGTACTAGAGAAAAGCTAGTAGGATTTGTTTTACAATCAAATCATGACCAACTGTATGGTAAAGAAATGACTTCACTTGATTCTGTAGGGAATGGAGAGCCACTCACTGAAAGTCTTAAGCAGAGGATTATGGGTAGATTAGAAAATGAGAACACAAACCTGGTGGCTTTGTAAATAGTTTGGGAATTGGCCAAGTGAGAAAGATGTTTGAAGTTAAAGGAGCAGCAGTTAAAACAGTGAGAGGATGAATAAAGATGTCCACATCCTAATTCCCAGAACCTGTGAAAGTTATTTATACAGCAAAGGAGGTTTTGCAGATGTACTCAAGAGTTTGAAATAAAGTGGGCCATGAACTGTCCAATAGAATCACAAGAACGCAGGGATTTGACAATAGTGGGAAGTGTGACAATGGAAGATGATGTGTCCATGTGCCAAGAAATGCCAGTGGCCTCTGGAAGTTGGAAGAGGCAGGGAAAGATTATTTTCTGGATCCTTCAGAAGGAACCAGCCTAGGCAACACCTTGATGATAAGAGTCGTTTCAGGCTTCCGACCTCTAGAACTGTTAAAAGAGTAAATGTTTAGTGTTCCGAAACACTTAAGTTTGTGATAATTTGCTGTAGCAGCAATGGTGCAGGTGTATATGATTTTAAGAAAGTCAAGTGGGTAGGAACTAGTATCTGATTAGATGTGAGAATGAAGGGAAGATTTCAGGATGCCTGTGAGACCTATCTGGTCAGTAACTTGAGAAGTCATGAGTGAATAAAATTAGGAATTGATTGCAGAAGATAGGAGGGATAAGTACAGAAGCCTAGAAAATGTCAGCCTTTTAGGGGCGGGAAGAAAATATATTAGTACAGTTGATCCTTTGTATCCTTGGGTTCTGTATCTGCAATCTAAAATACTCAGGAAAAATATTCCAGAAAATTTCAAAAGGCAAAACATAAATTTGCAGCACACTGGCAACTATTTACATAGGATTTATATTGTATAAGGTTTTATATGTAATTTAGAAATTAAGTATATGGGAGAAAAAAGTATACAGGAGGGTATGTGTAGCTTATGGACTTCCCTGGTGGCTCAGACAGTAAAGAATCCACCTGCAATGTGAGAGACCTGGATTCAACCCCTAGGTTGGGAAGATCCCCTGGAGTAGGGCATGGCAACCCACTCCAGTATTCTTACCTGGAGAATCCCCATGGCAGGCTACAGTTTATGAGGTGGCAAAGTTGGACACAACTGAGCGTCTAAGCACGGCACAGCATGCACAGCTTATATGTGTATACTATATTGTTTGGCAAGGATGGGATGAAACAGAAGTTCTTATATATTGCTATGGGAGTATAATTAATGAGACCATTTTTTGGAGAGCAGTTTGCTTCATTTAGAGAGTGATGAGCATGCTTTGCAAATTCGTAATTCTACTTCTAGGTTACATAACCTGGGACTTGATTCATGGAGGCTATAAGAATAATGCAGTTTTTTTTTTTTTTTAACGAGGTGAAAACAATGTCCATCAAAAAATAGTAAGTTTTGTGATGGAATACTATATATCACTTGAAGTGAATGAACTAGAACAGCTCTTACATGTCAAAAGAAATTTTTAAAGAGCAACTTAGATTGACATGTTTGATACTTTTTACCTATAGTTTTAATATGACTATATATTGCTTATGGACACACTTCAGTTAGTTCAGTTCAGTCAGTCATGTCTGACTCTTGGCAACCCCATGAATCGCAGCACGCCAGGCCTCCCTGTCCATCACCAACTCCCAGAGTTCACTCAAACTCACGTCCATTGAGTTGGTGATGCCATCCAGCCATCTCATCCTCAGTCATCCCCTTCTCCTCCTGTCCCCAATCCCTCCCAGCATCAGGGTCTTTTCCAGTGAGTCAACTCTTCGCATGAGGTGGCCAAAGTACTGGAGCTTCAGCTTTAGCATCATTCCTTCCAAAGAAATCCCAGGGTTGATCTCCCTCAGAATGGACTGGTTGGACACTTAGTGACTAAGTATAAAAATGTACCAGTACCCTTGGGAATGATACCAGCTGCAAGATAGTGGATACCTTTTAAATAACTGTCTTGGGGAAGGAGGAAGGGAGGTAAATAACAAGGAATGTATGTAGAGGGTCTTCAAATATATCTGTGTCTTTAAAGTTCTGAAGCAGAAACAGGTGGTTAGATAGGTACATATGTATAATTCTCTATACTTGTAAATCTTTTCAAATAAAAAACAATTTTTGAAAATACAAAAAAGGCAGAGGAAAAGCAGTTCCCAAACAATACTGGCATTAAATGTCCTGACAAAAGCAAGAGAAAGAGATGTGAAATTTCAAGATGTGAACTATAAATGCCACGTAATTGAGTGACTGAAAAAGCCATTGAATATGACAGTTGGACACTTACTGGTAACCATTACCAAACTGATTCAGTAGACGAGGAGTGGAAGCCTAATGACAGGGTTGAGAAAAGATTAGACAGGAAGCAGAGGGAAGTCAGTGGCTTATTTAAATGTCCAGTGATGGAGCTGGACCCAAGTGCATAATTAGAATTAGACTAACCCCTGCCCTTCCCCTTCCTTCTCACCTTTTTTCCACACCTTTCCCTCGCATGCCCAGTCTGCTAGCTGTGTGTTGGCTTCTTCCTCAAGTGTGTTCTCTATGTGACAGGAAAGATTGGTCAGTATCAGTTACAGGTTTAACTGGCCCTTGCAGCTAAGGAAAGAATTCTCTTCCCAGTGTGCATATGACAAATCTTTCACATAACAGGACAAATCGCCCTCAAAAGTTTGGGGCTTTGATGATCCTGTAGCTTGTGGTCCTCAGTCATCAAGGGATGGGATGCACCCAGTATCTATCTATCATTTAGGTTCCTTTTATTTGTTATTGCTAAAGTTGCAGTTCCTTGATTTCTGATAAGTTTTCAAAAGCTTGGTAGTCATTTTTTAAATGTTACTTTTTTTTTCCAATAGGTTATCATTTTTTTTTTGTTGTTTACTGGTAGGGCTCTTTTTATGATCTGGATATTTCATTGTCTATTAAATATACTAAAAGTATATTATTGTAAAATTTTCAACTTTTATATGGTTTCTTGCATTTTTACTTGTTTTGAGGGCCATATCTATCGACCTTTATCTGTGCGACTCTCTTTCCTTCTAATATCTTAATAATTTTTTCTCTAAATTATAACTTTTAAATACATTCATTTTCTTTTGGTGCATTATGAAGTGTTTATCTTATTTCTTCTAAACAGTGAAAAACGTTTTTTTTCTTACTTTCCTTGAACATTCAAGAAGCCCAGGTGGCTCAGTGGTGAAGAACCTGCTTGCCAATGCAGGAGATACAGAAGACTCAGGTTCGATTGCTGGGTCAGGAAGATCCCCTGGATGGAAAATAGCAACCCACTCCAGTATTCTTGCCTGGAAAATCCCATGGACAGAGGATCCTGGCGGGCTACAGTCCATGAGGTCGCAAGAGTCAGGCAGAACTTAACAACTGAGAACATCCAATCTTCATTTAAACTTTAGAATCAGTCAAGATTTAGAAAATTACAAAGATTGCATTAACCTTTCTGGATTAATTTTTGGAGTATTGATATTGAGTCTTCTCATCTGGGAATAGGTAATTATTATTTATGATTACAGTGTCTTTGTATAAATCTTACATGTTTCTTGTTAGGTTTATTTCTACTTATGTTTTACTGTAACAGAATGGCTTTTTCTTTGAATTAACTATTGCTATAAGACAAGAGAGACATTTTTTAAACACTGTATTTCACGTTACATTAATTCAGTGTGTTTGAATGAATGAATGAATGAATGATAGTATTTTAGTTGATTTCCAGGTTTTAAACTACTGTAATTATAAGACTTTTTAGCAGTTTTTTTAAAAATTGCTTTGTAGGTTCATATTTTAAAATATTTCTCTTGCATACATATCAATATTAGATAAAATAGAAAAAGATAAAATTACAAAGCTATGATCTTCTGCAGAAATAAGAAATTTTCTCTGTACTTAAAAATGTTTGATTATGGAAATTTTAAACTATGTACAAAAGTAGACTCAAGCTGCATATTCCCATCACCCAACTCCTGTTATGACTTCAGCCAATATTATTTCAGATATACCTCTGTTTTCTTCCTACCCCACCCTCCAATGGGTTATTATGAAGCAAATTTCAGGCATACCATTTCATCCCTAAATATTTGAGTGTGTTTTCCCTTTAAAAAGTACTGTTTTAGGGACTTCTCTTGTAGTCCATTGGCTAAGACTCTGTGCTCCCAATGAAGGGTGCCCAGGTTTAATCCCTAGAGAACTAGGGACTAGGTCCTGCATGCTGCACCTAAGGCTCTGTGCAGCCAAATAAATAATAAGTAACATATATATATTTTAAAGTATTATTTTAAAGTTCATACTGGGAGTTCCCTGGCAGTCCAGTGGTTAGGACACTGCGCTTCCACAGCAGGGGGACAGATTCAATCATAACCAAAGTAAAACAACAACAAAAAAAGCTATAGACCAAAGATGATTGTAATATATTTTACCATAAGGAAGATCCATTTTTAAAAAGTTCTATTAAACAATTAGAAAAATATAATCCAAAGGGGGAGAAGAATAAGGGCAAGATTGTAAAGTGTAATACACTGACATGGGAACCTAAGAGTTAATAATAAAATCTTTCAGGGAAATATGAATTCTCTGTTAAAACAAGATACATCTCCTGTTAACCATACTGATAACATTTCAATGGTGTGCTAATATCAAGTACAGTAAAATGCAGACTACTGGGAATTCTCTTAGATTTCTGGTGGGAGTATTCGCTCTTTGGAAAGTCATTTGGCAATATGTAATGCAGGTGAAGGTGATCAAACTTAACAATTCAGATATAGACAAGATATTCTCACATATGTGCTCAAGAAGATGTATACAAGACTTTTGTGGAACTCTGTAATAGCAAAAATCAAAAGCCCAAAACAAGCCCCAAATTATAAATATTTAATAGAGATAAATTATAACATGGTCTTGGGGCTTCCCAGGTGGCTCAGTGGTAAAGAATCTGCCTCCAATGGAGGTGACATGGGTTCAATCCCTGGGTCGGGAAGATCCCCTGGAGTAGGAAATGGCAATCCCCTCCAGTATTGTTGCCTGGAAAATCCCATGGACAGAGTAGCCTGGAGTGCTACAGTTCATGGGGTTGCGAAAGAGTTGACATGACTCAGCGACTGAACAACTACAACAATACCAATAAGCAGTTAAAAGGAATTATCTAGAACTACATATATACATACATACAGAAAAGAGTATATGATATGATATTATGCCCACAAACTTTATAAATATGCAGAAGATAGTGTACATTTGAATAATAGCTATATTATTCACTTCTTGTTTTTGCTGACTGTATAGAGCTTCTCCATCTTTGGCTGCAAAAAAATAATCCATCTGATTTCAGTGTTGACCATCTGGTGATGTCCATGTGTAGAGTCTTCTCTTGTGTTGTTGGAAGAGGGTGTTTGCTATGACCAGTGTGTTCTCTTGGCAAATCTCTATGAGCTTTTGCCCTGCTTCATTCTGTACTCCAAGGCCAAATTTGCCTGTTACTCCAGGTGTTTCTTGACTTCCTACTTTTGCATTCCATTCCCCTATAATGAAAAGGACATCTTTTTTGGGTGTTAGTTCTAAAAGGTCTTGTAGGTCTTCATAGAACCGTTCAACTTCAGCTTCTTCAGCATTACTGGTCGGGGCATAGACTTGGATTACCATGATATTGAATGGTTTGCCTTGGAAATGAACAGAGATCATTCTGTCGCTTTTGAGACTGCATCCAAGTACTGCATTTTGGACTCTTTTGTTGACTATGATGGCTACTCCATTTCTTCTAAGGGATTCTTGCCCACAGTAGTAGATATGATGGTCATCTGAGTTAAATTCACACATTCCAAGCCACTTTAGTTCACTGATTCCTAAAATGTCGACATTCACTCTTGCCATCTCCTGTTTGACCACTTCCAATTTGCCTTGATTCATGGACCTAACATTCCAAGTTCCTATGTAATATTAGTCTTTACAGCATCGGACCTTGCTTCCATCACCAGTCACATCCACAGCTGGGTGTTGTTTTTGCTTTGACTCTGTCTTTTCATTCTTTCTGGAGTTATTTCTCCACTGATCTCCAGTAGCATATTGGGCACCTACCGACCAGGGGAGTTCACTTTTAGTGTCCTATC
Source organism: Aepyceros melampus (assembly GCA_006408695.1). NCBI lineage: Eukaryota > Metazoa > Chordata > Mammalia > Artiodactyla > Bovidae > Aepyceros > Aepyceros melampus. The sequence goes on along the minus strand of SJXQ01006946.1, from coordinate 585,602 downwards.
TTTTTGCCTTTTCATACTGTTCATGTAGACATTTTCCAATAGACATTACTTTGCCAACCAAGGTCCATCTAGTCAAGGCTATAGTTTTTCCAGTAGTCACGTATGGATGTGAGAGTTGGACTATAAAAGAAAGCTGACTGCCGAAGAATTGATGCTTTTGAACTGTGGTATTGGAGAAGACTTTTGAGAGTCCCTTGGACTGCAAGGAGATCCAACCAGTCCATCCTAAGGAGATCAGTCCTGAGTGTTCATTGGAAGGACTGATGTTGAAACTGAAACTCCAATACTTTGGCCACCTGATGCGAAGAACTGACTCATTGAAAAAGACCCTGATGCTGGGAAAGATTGAAGGCGGGAGGAGAACGGGATGACAGAGGATGAGATGGTTAGATGGCATCACCAACTCAATGGACATGAGTTTGGGTAAACTCTGGGAGTTGGTGATGGACAGGGAGGCCTGGCATGCCACAGTCCATGGGGTCGCAAAGAGTTGGACACGACTGAGAGACTGAACTGAACTGAACTGAACTGATTATTTTCATTCCAATCCCAAAGAAAGGCAATGCCAAAGAATGCTCAAACTATCGCATAATTGCACTCATCTCACATACCAGTAAAGTAATGCTCAAAATTCTCCAAGCCAGGCGTCAGCAGTACGTGAACCGTGAACTTCCAGATGTTCAAGCTGGTTTTAGAAAAGGTAGAGGAACCAGAGATCAAATTGCCAACATCTGCTGGATCATTAAAAACCAAGAGAGTTCCAGAAAAACATCTGTTTCTGCTTTATTGACTATGCCAAAGCCTTTGACTGTGTGGATCACAATAAACTGTGGAAAATTCTGAAAGAGATGGGCATACCAGACCACCTGACCTGCTTCTTGAGAAACCTGTATGCAGGTCAGGAAGCAACAATTAGAACTGGACATGGAACAACAGATTGGTTCCAAATAGCAAAAGGAGTACGTCTAGGCTATATATTGTCACCTTGCTTATTTAACTTATATGCAGAGTAAATCATGAGAAATACTGGGCTGGAGGAAGCACAAGCTGGAATCAAGATTGCAGGGAGAAATATCAATAACCTCAGATATGTAGATTGACACCACCCTTATGGCAGAAAGCGAAGAACTAAAGGGCCTCTTGATGAAAGTGAAAGAGGAGAGTGAAAAAGTTGGCTTAAAGCTCAACATTCAGAAAACGAAGATCATGGCATCTGGTCCCATCACTTCATGGCAAATAGATGGGGAAACGTGGAAACAGTGGCTGACTTTATTTTGGGGGGCTCCAAAATCACTACAGATGGTGATTGCAGCCATGAAATTAAAAGATGCTTACTCCTTGGAAGGAAAGTTATGACCAACCTAGACAGCATATTAAAAAGCAGAGACATTATTTTGTCAACAAAGTCCATCTAGTCAAGGCTATGGTTTTTCCAGTAGTCGTGTATAGATGTGGCATCACCGACTTGATGGACGTGAGTTTGAGTGAACTCCAGGAGTTGGTGATGGACAGGGAAGCCTGGTGGGCTGCAATTCATGGGGTCACAAAGAGTTGGACATGACTGAGCAACTGAAGTGAACTGAAACATGGAGAAAAAGAAAAATCTTAGAAGGGAGCAAAGAGTTCACAGGGGCTTAAACTCTATAAAATTTTCCTTGTAAAGAATAAGATAGGGTAAATGTTGATATTTCTGAAAACAGTGTATTAGGTAACTGTTATATTACTTTTTATACTTTGTGTTAGAAATATTTTAAAATCCCCCATGGTGCTTCTTTATTGTAAATAAACATTTTAGAATAGTTTTCAATTGGCTGAGAAGTTGCCAAGATAGTATAGACTTTCCTATATACCCTGTATCCTATTTCTACTACTGTTAACATATTACATTCTTAAGACCATGGTAGATAGTATGGTACAATTGTCAAAACTGAAGAACCAGCACTGATGCATACTAATAGCTAAAGTCCAGGGTTTATTGAGATTTCTATTGTCCTTTTGCTGTTCCAGGATCCCATCAGATACCACATTACTTATAATCATTATGTCTCCTTATGCTCTTCTGGTTTGTGACAGTTTCTCAGACTTTTTTGTTTTGGTGACCTTGAAAGTTTTGAGAAATATTGGTCAGGTGTTTTGTAGAATGTCTCTCAATTTTTTTTTTTTTTTTTTCTGCCTGGTTAGACTGGAGCTATGGATTCTGGGGAGAAAGACAACAGAAGTGAAACACTGTTTTCATCCCATAGGATCAAGGTTCATACTCTCAACAGGACTGTAATGCTAATTTGTATCACCTAGCTAAGGTGGTGTTTGCCAGGTTTTTCCACCGGAAAGTTTTTGTTTCCTCTTTCCATACTGTATTCTTTGGAGTCAAGTTACCAAATATAGCCCACACTCAAGTGGGGAGAAGTTAAACTCCACCTCATAGAAGGCAGGAATAGTTCCCTAAGTTACCTGGAAGTCTGCATATGGAAAATTTGTCTCCCCGCTTTTATTTATTTATTCATTTTTGAATTTCATATAATTTTCTTTTTTCTTGTTCTTATTGGCGTATAGTTGCTTTACTCTGCTATGTCAATTTCTGCTGTACAACGAAGTGAATCAGCCACATGTATGCATATATCCCCTCTGCTTTGAATTTCCTTCCCATTTAGGTCACCACAAAGCACTGAGTTCCCTGTGCTGTACAGTAGGTTCTCATTAGTTATCTACTTTATACATAGTAGTGTATATACATGCCCATCCCAATCTCCCAGTTCAACCTCCACTTCTCTCTCGGTATTCCATGTGTTTATTCTCTACCTCTGTGCCTCTCTACCCCTGGTGGCTCAGACAGTAAAGCGTCTTCCTGCAATGCGGGAGACCCGGGTTCGATCCCTGAGTCGGGAAGATTCCCTGGAGAAGGAAATGGCAACCCACTCCAGTACTCTTGCCTGGAAAATTCCATGGACTGAGAAGCCTGGTAGGCTATAGTCCATGGACTCGCAAAGAGTCGGACATGACTGAGTGACTTCACTTTCACTTTCTGTGCCTCTATTGCAGCTTTGCAAATTAAGATCAACTCTACCACCTTTCTACTTTTCTTGCCTGGAGAATCCCATGGACGGAGGAGCTTGGTGGGCTACAGTCCATGGGGTCGCAAAGAGTCGGACACGACTGAGCAACTTCACGTTCACTTTCTGTGCCTCTATTGCAGCTTTGCAAATTAAGATCAACTCTACCACCTTTCTACTTTTCTTGCCTGGAGGATCCCATGGACGGAGGAGCTTGGTGGGCTACAGTCCACAGGGTTGCAAAAGTCGGACACAACTGAGTGACATCACTCACTCATACCACTTTTGTAGATCCCACACATGCATTGACATATGATATTGTTTTTCCCGTTCTGATTTACTTCACTCTGTGTGACAGTCTCTATTCCATCCACATTTCTGCAAATGACACAATTTTATTCCTCTTTCTGGCTGAGTAATATTCCATTGTATACACTTAACAGCGTCTTGCTTATCCATTCCAATGCTGATGGACATTTATGTTGCTTCCATGTCCTGGCTATTGTACATAGTGCTGCAATGAACATTGGGGTTCACGTACCTTTCTGAATTATGGTTTTCTCTGGATATATGCCCAGGCGTGGGATTGGTGCTTCTCTGTAGTTTCTTTTTAAATTAATGTTGTACGTAACTCTGTATAGGTTGTTATTTGCTTTACTTCCTACAGATGTAACCCTCCAAATAGAAGGTTTGTTTGTTTTTACCCACTGTTATACATTCAGTCGATAGAATGAAATAGAAATAGTAAATGGACTGATCTCACCTCTGACCATATTATAATCTTTTTATCTCTAAGTCTATAGCTATGGTTGAAGCAGCTATGATCATAATGGGGATTGGATCATGCAAATTGATTGAATATTAGCATTTAAAGTGTTCAGCTAGTTTATTCTGTTTTTCTACTGCCTGCCAGCATTTCACTTATGCTCATAGTGAGAAGAGATGCCCTTCCTTTTAAAGTATACCTCAACCTCTCCTGGTAATATGTCACAGCATGTTCAGGAGGAGATCATTCTTTCTAATACTTTCCTGAGCCATGCCAAATTGAAGAGAGCCTGTTGTAGTTTCCTTCTGTTTCTCCCGTGGTTTCAGATGAACTTAGCATAAAAATCTCCACACTAATCTGAAGATGTTGGTTCATCTCACAAAAGCTTTTTACTTTATGGAATGTCTTCCAGTTTACACAGGGCTTTCTCACATAGTTTCAATTATAACTAGGTTTTCTATAACCTTGATTTTCCTAATACTCAGTTTAGGGTCACAAGTAGAGCCTGTTAAGATGAATGCAAACAATTTTGTCACTTGTGCTTACCGGTGCGAGATTCTCTGACAACATCCTTCTCCTTTCTCCTGTTCTTCGTCCAGCTCACACACCTTTTGGGTGTTCCTAGGAGGTAGATCACAAGCCATTCCAGGTTGCTGCCTTCTGCCACCACCTTCAGGACTCCGACTGTCCCTGTGTCCAAGCTTTCTGTTGGCCAGACTTACTACTTCCACTGTTCTCTGAGGGTAGAATTATCAAGAGCCCTAGCAGAGTTCTCAGGATTCTCCTCATACATCTCCCTTATCAGGGAGGAATGTCTTTCCCAGAGTTCCACCTCCACACTTCCTCTTCCTCAGTGGCATTCCCTTCAGGTACCCTGGTGGGAATGGGGCACTATGCTAATGCCTGGGTGGCAAGTGAGGCTGAGTACCTGGCATTTTTAGCCTCTGTGGTGGTGGGTGGGCTCTCTAGACAAAGTAGAAAGGAGAGGAAACGGGCTTTGGTAAACAGTTCACGGCCTCCACCATGGCCCACTCAACTGCAACAAACTTTTATTCCATTATAAACAATTAAAAATGTAGTAGAATTCATTTACAGGGCTTCCCAAATGGTGATAGTGGTAAAGAATCTTTGCCTGCCAATGCAGGAGATGCAAGAGACACGGGTTCAATCCCTGGGTTGGGAAGATCCCCTGGAGCAGGAAATAGCTATCCACTCCAGTATTCTTGCTTGGAAATTCCATGGACAGGTGGACTATTCCATGTCCAGGATGTCACAAAGAGTCAGACACAACTGAACACACACACACAGAACTCATTTACATGAAATCTCATCTGTCCGTCAAAGGAAGGCAACCCCAAGATTATGCAGCTCTGTCCTCCCGCTCCTCTGGGCCCAGGACCTCTGGGACTATGCAGTCTTCTCTTTCAGATCTGAAATGATTCCTCGTGGACCAGAATCCTGGAGTTGCAAGGCAAGTTAACTGTCTCCAACACATCCAGTAGACCAATGTTTCTCGAAGTGCGCTCTTACCCTAGCAACAGCAGTGTCACCACAGAACTCGTTGGATGTGAAAAGTACTGACTGGGCAACATCCCAAAGCTATGAAATCAGAAAATCTGGATTATATCTGTGAAATTGCTGGTACAATGTAATTTTAAAGGTTTGGGGCCTCAAACTATAGGGAAAGCTATCTTCTCTTTTGTATTTTCCTAAGCAAAAAAAGAAAGAAAAAAAGGATAGTGTTTCCTGAGAAATAAGTGCTGACTTTAGAACTCTGTATATTAAGCAGCCTGTTCGTTCTCAGTAGCAGTACAATAAAATGGTTAGAAACTTGAGGTTTGATTTTCAAGTGCCTGGATTTCAATCTTATCGCCACCACACATTAGCTATGGGACCTTAAGCAAGTTAAAATCTCCATGCCTCATTTTCATCACCAGCTAAAGTAGAAACTAACAGTATAGTCCCTTAAAGGGATTGTGTGAAAATTGGTTTAATGTATTTAGTGTTTAGGATTGTACTGGCCCTTTGTTTAAAATGTAATATGTAATATTTAAGTAAATATAATATTTACCTTATATCTCCTATTGGTAAGTCTGTTGATGTTAAGAAAGAAAGAAGTTCTTTTTTAAAAAATCTCCTTCGGTATCTAGCAGGGTGAAACAGATGCTAGATACTCAAAAACTGACAATGTGAGACATAGAGTTCATGTAGAAAAAAGAATTTAAGTTAAAATGCAATTAATTTAAATAAAAAGACCTCTTGGTGAAAAAAAGAAAGAAAGAAACTCTGGGTTGGATCTACCACTTTGTGTTTACTAAACTTTCCCTGTGACTCTGATGCATCCTGAAGTTCAAGGATCACTGCAAAAGACAAAGCCAGAAAAGGAAGTGCAAGTACAATAATACTTCCATTCAGGAAAGGAAATACGGGACTTCCCTGGTGATCCAGTGGTTGAGAATCCACCTTCCAGTGCAGGGCACATGGGTTCTATCACTGGTCAGGGAGCTAAAATCTCACAGGCCAAGGGCAGCTAAGCCCACATGCGCAACTAGAGAGGCCTGTGTGCACCCACCACCAGGATACAGCACAGCCAGAACGAATCAGTACAATTTACAAATAAAGACATGAATACAGAACGTATACATGGAGGAATCTTGCTCTCTCCTTTAAAAAAAAAAAAGATGAGAAAATATGCAGTAGACTCGGCTCCTGAGCACAAGCCACACCCCATGTCTCTTAGTTTTGTCGCGTAACAAGACTTAGTGACACACAGTGGCAACCATCTGTCGTTCATGTGCTTTGGCCACGTGGGCTGGGCTCAGTGGGGCTTACCTGTGGCCCTAGGATCAACTGGCAGCCTCATGTACAGCTTGCAGTTGGTTGGGTTTTGCCAGGAGTGATGAGGGTAGCTGGGCCATGTCTCTTCTCATCTAGTAGTCCAGCTCCCACTCAATCACAAGACGGTGGTCTCAGAGTTTCCAAATGCAGAAAGAAGCAGAATAAGCAACAAGCACTTTCCAAATCTCTGTGTCATGCTCGCTATTGTCTCATCAGTCAAAGCAACCATATGGTCAAGCCCCATGTGTACGAGGGAGTCTACATAAGGGTCATGAATACTTGGGATGGGGGGTGCACATTTTTGCAGCCATTTATGCAAACACTTCACCATACTGCCTGGCAGGATTAGTGAGGGTGCCCTGCCTTGGCAGATGGAGTAAGTTTGTTAGTCTGGCAGCCTCTGGTTCTGAGCTCCAGGAGTAACATGGTTGTTCATTGTCCTTCACTGGCATACTATGCCCTGCTACTATGTATGGGCTGTAGGTATATGTCTTTCTTGGGGGCTGCACAGTTTGTTGGTGTGTCCCTATTGGTGGGAGCTGCAAATTAGAGATTTAAGTGTTGAACAGCTGGAAGTAGTTACAGCCAGATTTGGAGTGTCTTTGGCAATACATCAGCTGCAAAAACTTAGTGGGCTTCTGGACTATTCAACCCAGTGAATTCCACGTGCCAATAAAGCATAAAGCAGGTAAAGATTGTGTCTAGACCTGTGCTGTCCAATGCAGTAGCACTAGCCAGAATTAGTCACTGAACACTTGAAATGTAGCTAGTTTTGAGATGTGCTATTTCTTCTTATTTCTTGATGTAACTACTAGAATATTAATATTACATCTCTGCTCACATTGTATTTCTGTTGGTCGGCCCTTAATCTGCCTTGAAGCCTGAGAATTTTGGCCTGGTATTAATTGTTCTTTCCAGTAAATAACACCTTTCCTTTTAGCCTAAACGTGTGTTCCTTGGCACAAACAAACAAACAAACAAAAATATATATATTTATTGGGCTGTTTTGCGTCTTAGTTGCGGCATGTGGGATCCAGTTCTCTGACCAGGGATCAAACCTGGGCCCCCTGCATTGAGAGCAGGGGAGTCTTAGCCACTGGACCACCAGGAAAGTCCCTCTTGAAACAATTTGAAAGTGGTTCTCTGGAGAGGGAGAATTCCAAGAGGCCAAGGATAAGCTGCCTGTCTTTCTAGGACCTATCCTGGGAAGTCACATAGTGCCATTTGTATCATACTCTACTGGTCAAGGCAATGGCACCCCACTCCAGTACTCTTGCCAGGAAAATCCCATGGGTGGAGGCGCCTGGTAGGCTGCAGTCCATGGGGTTGCTAAGAGTAGGACACGACTGAGCGACTTCACTTTCATGCATTGGAGGACATGGCAACCCACTCCAGCGTTCTTGCCTGGAGAATCCCAGGGACGGGGAGTTTTGGGCTGCCGTCTATGGGGTTGCACAGAGTCGGACACGTATGAAGCGATGCAGCAGCTACTGGTCAAAGCAGTCAGAAGCCCAGCCAGATTCAGGGAAGGGAACATGGACTTGAATTTTTATTTTTGGTTGCACTGGGTCTTCAGTGCTGCACAAGGGCTTTCTCCCATTGTGCTTGCAGGGGCTGGTTTCTAGTTGCAGCGCGGGGCTCCCTGTGGTGGAGCACGGGCCCTAGGCAGGTAGGCTCAGCAGCTGTGGCATGTGGGCTTAGTTGCACTAGTTGCTTCTCAGCATGTGGTATTTTCCCAGACCAGGGATTGTCCCATGTCCCCTGCATTGGCAGGTGGGTTTTTTTTTCTTTTTTGTATTCTTAAAAAAAATTATGAAAGATTATAACTGTACAATATTGAGGAGTATAGAACAAAATACAATTATTGGAGAACAACTGCTCTACAATATTGTGTTGGTCTCTGCCACACATCAACACAAATCAGCCACACCTATACGTATGTCTCCTCCCTTCCGAACACCCCAGCCCATCTCCCTCCCGAACACCCCAGCCCATCTCCCTCCCCATCCAGTCCCTCTAGGTTGTCACAGAACACTGGGTTGGGCTCCCTGTTTTACACAGCAAATTCTCACTTGCTATCTGTTTTATATACAGTAACATATATGTTTCCATGCTCTTCTTTCAATCTGTCTTACTCTTTCCTTCCTCCACTGTGTCCACAAGTCTGTTTCCTGTGTCTGGCAGGTAGATTCTTAACCACTGGACCACCAGGGAAGCCCTGGACCTCACTTTTTTGATGGGAGGAATGTCAACAAATTTGCCACCTTAAAAAAAAAAAAAAGTTGCCACAGTCCTCATTGTAAACCAGAGGACAGATATACTTACATTCCCACAGATTTTTCTTACATTGTTGCAGTTAAAAGGAAATTTCAAACTCTACTACCCAATCAGGCATGATGTTACACTCCTTTTTTCAAGCTGAAATTCTTTTCTCAGCCTAAAAAAATTTTTTCCCCCTTTCAGCCCATGAACTACTACAGAATAGATGCTGAGGCCTTAACTCTCAAAGCACCAATTTTGGACCAGCATGGAAGGGGAAAAAAAATACTGGAATTCTCTCAAACTGTATGGGGAGATTTGGCATTTACATAAAAGACAATACTATTAAAGAATGGCAATTTAAGGCAACTGTCCCAGTGCTACTGCTAAGTCACGTCAGTCATGTCCGACTCTGTGCGACCCCATAGACGGCAGCCCACCAGGCTCCCCTGTCCCTGGGATTCTCCAGGCAAAAACACTGGAGTGGGTTGCCATTTTCTTCTCCAATGCATGAAGTGAAAAGTGAAAGTGAAGTCGCTCAGTCGTGTCCGACTCTTAGTGACCCCATGGACTGCAGCCCACCAGGCGCCTCCGCCTATGGGATTTTCCAGGCAAGAGTACTGGAGTCGGGTGCCATTGCCTTCTCCCAACTGTCCCAGTAGTTTCTGGTAAAAATACACACAGGTCTGGACTTCCTTGGTGGTACAATGAACTCGAATCCGCCAGCCAGTGCAGGGAGTATGGGTTCAAGCCCTGGTCTAGGAAGATTTTTACATTCCATGGGCAACTAAAGCCCACGGGCCACAACTACTGAGGCCAACCTGCTGCAACTACTGAAGCCCAAGTGCCTAGAGCCGGCACTCCACAACACTGAGAAGCCACTTCAATGAGAAGCCTGTGCAAGGCAATGAAGAGTAGCCCCATCTCACCGAACCAGAGAAAGCCAGCACACAGCAAGAAAGAGCAACCAAAAATTTAAAAATAAATACGTAAGTAGTAAAAAATACATACAGGTCTCGATCCTTAAGTTGAATTAAAATACTAATACTTTTGGAACACCTATTAATGATATGTCGAGAATGATAAAAAGATAAAGAAGACAAAATTCTCTGGGAAGAGGTCAGAAGTCTAGGCAGGAGGACGCAGATTCTCCTCCTTCTGTCTTAAATGCTAGAACTGAAATAGAAACATAGCTTGCCAGGCTCTACTGTCCATGGGATTCTCCAGGCAAGAATATTGGAGTGGGTTGCCATGCCCTCCTCCAGGGGATCGTCTAAATCCAGGGACTGAAACCTGAGTCTCTTACATGTCTTGCTTTGGCAGGCGGGTTCTTTACCAATTAGCGCCACCTGGGAAGCCCCTTAGAAACAAACAGCTCCTGGTAAATTTGACCAGGAAGCCCCAGTGAAAAGAACTGCCTGAGTTCAAGTCATTATGAAAAGATGGTGTCAAATAGTCCGGGAAACGAAGCAAGGGACAAGATAAAAGCATACACTATTAAGTGCAGAGAACTGGAAAAAACAAGGCCTGGGGCCCTGAAAACTTCCTCGCGAGTTTGTAAAAGGTAAACGTCCGGGTCCACCGCAACACAGTGAGCCCATTTCGCTGGAGAAAAATCGTGGCAGCGGGCTTGGACTCGTAGTTTCAGGAGTCTCCCAGTAGAGGGCGCCATCAGCCCGGGAGTCCGCAGCTAGACTCGCCTGCGGAGGCGGTGCGTCCTGGGTCCGGGGGCGGGGCCGCCGGGCTCACGTGACCCTTGCTCATGGCGGCGGCGGCAGCGGCTGCGCTGGCGGCGCTCGGCGGCCGGAGCCGGATCCTGTAGCCGGGGTGTGGGCCCGCGTCAGTCCGTCCCTCCTTCGGCCCCCTCGTTTGTCTTCCGGAGTGTGGCTGGTAGAGCCGGGATGGCGGAGCGAGGCCTGGAGCCCTCGCCGGCTGCGGTGGCGGCGTTGCCGCCCGAAGTGCGGGCGCAGCTGGCGGAGCTGGAGCTGGAGCTCTCGGAGGGTAGGAGCCGGGCGAGGGAGCGGGCGCCCGGGCGCCGCTGCGGATCGCGGCGAGGGGAGACCGCGTCCCCACCGCGCGCCCTGGTGGCCGTGCGGGCAGAGGGGAGGAGGGTGCCGGAAATCTGGCCTGGGCTTCACGTGAAGGGTCGCTGTTCTCTCCTACCCCGGAAAGTGGCTTTCCGTGAGGTTCATTGTGTTCTCTGGGAGCGGGGGAGTCGGGGCTGGGGGGAGAGGTCTTCCTCAGGCTCGGGCTGCTTCTGCGCTCCCTGTCCCCCCAAACCCCAGACAAAGCTGTGTCCTCCCGCTTCAGGCTTCTGCCCGGGCGCCGGGGCACGGTGGGGGCGGGGTGGGGGTGAGGCCGCCCGCGGGGTGGCTGACAGCTTGCTCCTGTACTCTCTTCCAGGGGAGGGCCCCACGCCTGTTTCAGCTCCCCTTCCCCCCTTTCAGAAAAAGAGAGAGACACAGGGGAAATCCGCCAGCATTTCTTCTTCCTTGTTTAACAATGCGAGATGCCTCCCCAGTGACAGGAGTGAGAGAAGCGAGGTGGGCCGTTGAGGTCCTAAGGAGGCCAGAAGCAGTGGCATTAACCCAGAGAGAGACGCACGGGGCGGCTTTTAGATCACCTTTGTCAAAAGAGTGGTGGTGGTGGTTTTTTTCTCCCCTCGGTGCCTGTATTCGGGCTGAATTTTCCGCATCTGATCACCTTTTGGAATCTTAGGAAAGGAGAGAGGTGGCTACCGGTTACATGCAAATCCTGGCCGGCACGGTCTTTCTTTTGACAATGGATTGTTACAAGGACGCTTGGATTGGTTTTGAGAATTAAAAGAATGGAATAAATCGAGCCACTATTATTCGAGAAGTCCCTGGACAACAATGAGAGAAACGTTGCCCTGTTGTGGGCATGTGATCAGGCTTCTTGGGCAGTTGTGATCAGTTCTCCATAAAGTTCCTGTTTTTGTCACAGGCTGCCTCTGAGACAAAAGCAGCATTCTCTCCAAGCTTGATATCAGTACTGTGGTGCCCCCAGAGCTGCATATTCTTCTTGAGTTCTTTGCCAAAGGCCCTCTCCACTAGCATTTTTCAAGTGGATTAAAAATTGCTGATTTGAAAAGAATGTGACAAGTTTCCAGGAGAGTTTTGACTTTTTGTTTACTTATCAAGACATTCTCTCTACACATCCCCTCTCCCCATCCTTTACAGTAAAAAAAAACCCAGAAGTAGATTTGAGTGTTAGAAAGTCACTTGGACATGGAGGGAAATAATTATTTTTAATAACCTTGTTAGGGTTTCCCAATGTATAGGGAGGTGCCCTTTTCATTTGCACTCAATTAGCAACGTATTATTTTTCAGTTAATCAGTTAGGAAGTTACTCTTTGGCCAGTCCCCAGTATCAGTTGTGGTGGATGAGTCTGTTTCTGTGAAATGTTCAGGGCATTGCTATCTTGATTCTACCTCTCAAAATACCTCATTCTTCTAGACTAAAGCATTGTCATGCAATCCATGATGACTTTCATTCAAATTGGACTTTTAAAGCAAGTTGGAGTAACACATCAGCTATCTTTGATTAACTAGGAGAGAATTTGGCTGCATGTTTGCGTCAGAAAGAGATTAAAAATAGGAGTTAATTGCTTTTACATGGAGAGGGAAATCCTGGAAGCTCCTTATTCTTGGTATATCTGCTTCCAGCTAATTATTGTTTACTTCTCTGGTTGTTTCTAGAGATGATTCCAAGGAACTGTTTCTAGGACTCATACTGGCTAGCTCACCTTTCATTGAAGAAGGTGTGAAACTCCTACAGACTGTAAGGCTAAGGCTTCAGCATTTTTTCAGGACAAGTGCGTGGTTTGTTTCCTGTTGCAGGATTGTTTTGGTTTGGCATGTGACTGAGATTTGAGATGGTTTCTTAAAGATTTATACTACATTATCCGGTATTTCTTCTCTTTTAGCGATGGAAAACTGGAAAAAATACAGTTGAAAAACCTCAGGCCTGCAATGTCAGCATATTGACCATCTGTTTGTCTCTCTTGCTTAAAGTACAGAGAGTGGTTGACTGGAGAAGTAGGTAGACATTTTTAGGAATTCAAGTGAAGTTGAAACCACCACCAGCAATCCCCAGATCTATAGCACAGTGTTCTTTGTGATGCCTGTTAGCATGTTTTGAAGGGACCTTTGTTTGTTTTACATTTTCTCTACAGTTACTGCTCTGACAAAAGTACTTTTTTCTTTGGGAAAAAAGAGAGATACTTTTAACTAAGTGTTTATTGTGTGTGGTTGGCTTTGTTGCTCTCATTCCTCGATTTTATTCATTTTTCTCGGTTCAGGCTGTAGTGGGTCCTAATTATAGCGGTTGCCTGAGCTGTATGCTGTTCAAGACTTTCCTTTGTGCGCACTTGTGTTTTCAGCTGCAGGCTTGGGTTGCAGATGAGCCAGCTCTGCACTGGAACGCAGGTTGGGCCTCCCCGGGCCGTTTGCCGCAGAGCGCGTTGCAGGGCCCAGTGCTGTGGCTGGTGCTCCGTTCTGGTGGGTCACTGTGGACTTGGTACTTCAAGCTGCCTGCTTTTGCAGCAGAAAGAACAGGCCAGCACTGTCTGGAGAATCATTAAAATTGAACTAACACCTAGTCACAAGCCTTTCTGTAGACTAATTGAATAGGTAGGAGGTTTCTATAAGTATTCTCATAACTGAAATTTTTTCATGACCTACATGTACTGTTATATTTTTTATATATTTGGCAATGAGCTTTGTTGTCTGAACTTAAATTGTATGTTTTAGTCAAGTGTATGCACATAAAATAACACTAATGATGGGAATTTGTTTAAATTTGTCTGATAATACATTGTATTTGTGTTATGATTTGATATGTCATTCGAGCCTCACTTTTTTTTTTTATTTAACAGAAGGGAAAACTAAGACTCAGAAAGGTTAAGTGTTTTGTCAGTGAGTATTAGCTGCTCACTAATTAGTGCCAGCATCTTAAGCTGCCATATTATTATGGCATCCATTACCATTGAATGACTTAAATATCTGTATAGTTATTGCACAAGCTATTAAGTCTAATTTTTACTCTAAGCAAATGCTACAAAACAGTTGTATGTTGGGACTTCCCTGGCGGTCCAGTGGCTAACACTCCAGGCTCCTGGTGCAGGGACCTGGGATGGATCCGAGAGCAGGGAACTAGAGCCCATGTACTACAGCTAAGACCTTGTGCAGCCAAATAAACATTAAAAAACAAAACAACAAACTTTTATTAAAAACAAAGTTGTATACCATAATGCTAAAGAGTCTTATTGATTGTCTTTCTGAAATCTCTTTTAAAATCTATCATTCACTTATTTGATCAGACATTTATTTTCTGCTTACTGTGTGCTCAGGACACAGAGGTTAGCAGGGTACTCTATTCGCTTTCAAAGAGCTTTGAGTCTGAAAGGGAAATTACTTAAAAATGCCAGCAAAACAGTTCATGAGACCAAAGGGTACATAAGAGTTTGTACAGAGGCTGCCTTCTAAGAAAAGAGGAAACTATCTGCTTTATCGCTGTGAAAAAGAAACAGCAGGGAACCATAAGTACAGACCTGGGCACTGGTAGAGAGGGCTGTGATTAGCTTGGTGCAGCTCAATCCTAATGTGAAGGAAGGAAGGCTGTCTGTGGCGTATCGAGGAGGGGGTGGGGGTGGGAGGCTTTCTGCCTGAGAACAGTCCCAGGGTGACAACTGGAAAGGTATTTAAGATAAAATAACACTCACAGGAAGGGATCCTCCCTTTTCTTGTTTGAACACTTCTCTGAGCACAAACACAACAAACCCAGACACATCCTCCCTTTCTCCTGTCTATTTCATGACATAACTCAGGGTCCTCAAAGCGTGGTACAGATCGGCCTTGAAGGTGGAGGGTTAAGACACGGCCGCTTCCTAGGAGTTGAAGTGCACCCCCTTTAGGAGGTGGGCAGAGGAGTTGAAGAGGAAAGGGGAGAGATGCTGAGTTGAGATTGTGTTGCACAGTCTCCAGACTGGGAGTTGAGAATTAAGCCACCAGAGAACTGGTAAATCCTTCTTGCTTCACTTATCATGGAAATGTGTGGTCAGTCCTCCTCAAATATGTAGCATAGTCATGAATTCATAAGAAACACCTTTATCAGAAAGTGACATCTAAGCAGTTGTCTTTCCTAGTATTAGAAGTACTAAGGAAAGCAGGTGTGTGGGTTTTTGAATAACCCAAACAGGGCATTAGCTAAGTGGTTTATTCTCTGGAACTTACCTATCTTTTTTTTAGTGGGCTGTGCCTAGCTTACGTGGCACACATATTTAGGAATTGCTCGTCAGAGCCTGTGACACATAGCTCAGCAAACTCTGATGGTGGCAATTTTTAATTATTTGAGGACAGAGTTTCATTTTCTAGGTCACTTGGTGTCAAGTAGAGAAAAGCTAGTGGATGTTCTCTTGGAGTCCAAACTGGCTGTGAATGAAAAAAAAATTAGAGTGATTATATATAAATGGGCTTTATTTGTGACTGTCAAAAAACTAGAATGGTGGTAAACTGGTTTTGAGGGCAGTTCCAGAAAGTAGAGACAAAGTCATTGGAAGGATGATTCACTTTACTGTAAAGGATGGCGCTTGTTTAGACATTCTAGTTCTATGTACTGACATTGGAAAAATTTATCTCGTTGTTTGACAGTCCCATAACATTGAGGGGAATTTTTGAACAAGAGAAATCTCTAATCCTTCCCTCTCAGCCCAGCGCTTGATGGCAGCTTTCTCTCCTGGCCTCTGTGTGGATTAGCGCCTCAGGGTTGAAAGTTCAGATGATTGGCTAAAAAGGGCCTTCACATGTGTTTGTATCGTAATGATTACAGTCCTTCATGGTTCTCATGATTAATCAGGAATGCTCTCTGAAACACTTCTTCCTGCTCTGCACGTCATCAGCACCATTTCTCACAGTTCCTTAAGAATTAGTTGAAGTTCTACATTTTTTCTAAACCTGCCCCTGACCGCTGTGAGCTCTCTTGCTCCAAATCTTACACCATTTACATTTTTGCCAGTCATAGGTTTTTTTAAAATCATTTAAGTTGTTTTTCATTTCACCTCAATGTAAACTCCTGCAGAGGTCATTCTTTAAGTCCTTTAAACAACTGATGACTAATTTATTTCTTGTAGTAAGAGTGCAGTAAATTTTCACTCACCTCAGTTAGATGTGAATTGGAACATAAAAGTCTCTGTCTTGGGGATTTGATCTTGGCACAAGGCAGGGTTGTATGATCATATGAGGAGTGTGGGCCTTGGCATCTGGTGGGCTGGCATCCAAGTCCTGGCTGTCACTTAGCTCTGTGACCTTGGACGGACTGCCTAACCTCCCTTGTGTTAGTTTCTTCCATTCTTCAAAAAAGGAACGGCAAACTTAACCTCACTAGAGTTGTAAGGCGGTTTAAACAGAGACCCCAGGAAAACAGCTGAATGTGCTGTGTGCGTGTAGTCAGTGCTTCGCAAAAGTGCTCTTCATTGTTTCTGATAGTGAATAGATGCGTAGTGATTTGGCTGTTTTCAATATCTTCCGTTACTTAGCAGAATGCGGTTATGTATGAAGTGATGAATGGAATCAATTTGTGTAATTCTTTTCTGTAAGTAAGACTAGACTCCTCCGTCAGTTGCTCCTGTCGGCACCCGCTGCCCTTGTCAGCACGTGTTGGGTCACGGCAAGCAGTTGACTAGAGCAGAAAAGAGTGGCTGGTTTGTTTCACACAGGCATCTGGCATGTGTGCATTTCCAAGCCTGTAGGTTCCGGCAAATGGCTCTGACATTTAAGCATGCTTTCTTAGACTCAAGCGTCTCCAACCTATGAAAAGGCACATGTGGGTGCTCAGCCTTCACTTGTGTTTTTTGACTCTTCTTTTTGCTCCATTTGTCCTTAGTGGACAAATCCTTTCAATTCCTCCTTCAAAACTTTCCTTGCATCCACTTTTCCTTTGAGTTGCATTTATCTCCAGCCTTGCTCAGTCCTTTGTCTTTAGACTTAAGGGTCAGCTCTAGACTGATCTTTTATCTTTTAAAAATACTACTTTGACCTAAAACCATTGGTAAATCCAAGGTCCTGTAATGCATTGTCTTTAAATTCTGAGATTTGTGAAAGCAGGGGTGGTCTTCTGTATCCTTTATGCCTAGAGTCTAACTGAGTGCTTTTATGCACATTTTTTGGTAACTATGTCATAGATGTTTAAGTAAAAGTTTTTCATGTATTTGTGGGGTGTTTTTTTTAAAATATTTATTTGGCTGCACTGGGTCTTAATTATGGCATACAGGTTCTTTGGTTGTGGCATGCAAACTCTTAGTTGAGTTTGATCTAGTTCCCTGACCAGGGGTCAAACCCAGGCCCACTACTTTGACAGCATGGAGTCTTAGCCACTGGACCACCAGGGAAGTTCCTCATATACTTATGTTATAGTGAATAAGTTGCCTTCCCTTGTGGATGCTCTTCTGTGAACAAAATATCTTCTGAAAGGCTGTTTCTTTGGAGTTCTATAGCATCACAGCTGACAGGATC
The DNA here is from genome assembly GCA_006408695.1 of Aepyceros melampus. Lineage (NCBI taxonomy): Eukaryota > Metazoa > Chordata > Mammalia > Artiodactyla > Bovidae > Aepyceros > Aepyceros melampus. The sequence goes on along the minus strand of SJXQ01006946.1, from coordinate 568,158 downwards.
TTTGGATGCGTGGGTTGGCTTTAGCGGACCTGGAAATGCTGAAGTCGTGTGTAGTGTGCTTTGAGTATGCTTATGTGCCTTTTGTGGAGGAGAGCGTCCAGCTTTCATCAGTTTCTTAAAGAGGACTCTGAAGCAAAGTTAAGAACCAAATCTGTGGATTCCCTGGAGGTCCAGTGGTTAAGAATCTGCCTGCTAACTCAGGGTACATGGGTTTGATCTCTCGTCCGGGAAACTAAGATCCCACATGCCGTGGGGCACCTAAGCCCATGTGAGTAGAGCCCGTGCCCCTCAACAAGAGAAGCCATGGCAGTGAGACCTCTGCCCCTCAAGGAGAGAGCAGCCCCCACTTGCCGCAGCTAGAAAAAGCCCGCACATAGCGAGGAAGACCCAGCACAGCCAATAAATAATATCTGGGGGGAAAAAAGAAGGCAGCAAAGGAGAATGGCTGCTAACTTAGCCCCTCCTTCCCACTGTGCTTTAAAAAAAAAACCAAAAACCAAATCTGTATGACCAGTTTTCTTTATCACTAGTTGGTAAGGAGGGCCAGACTCCCTGAGCCGCTCTTCAACACTCACACTTACCTCTTTGAGTTCCCATGTTATCCCCTTTCGTCTTTTCTCAGAGGAAGCGCTGTCAGCCTCCCGCTCTGCAGCTTACCCCTCTGACTGGGCTTTCAGTCGTGTGCCTTCTTTTCTGGGATCTGACTTTATTGGTTGCTCTATTCATTTGCAGTCTTCTGCCTTTGTCTTTTCCTCTCATCGTTAGCCTCTCGCTTAGCACTTGACTCTTGGCTCCTTCCCTTCAGCCTGTGAAAGTACTGAAGTTTCTCTCATCTTGAGAAAAGTCTCTTCCCACAGCCCTTTGTTGGAACCTGTTTGCTCTTGACTGCTAATGTTCTCCCCTTCTCATATATCCTTTATTTCTTACTTTTGCTCACTCTTCAGTCCATGCTTTTTCCTCATCCAGCCTATGAAACAGCTGTTTCCAAGGCCGCTGGTGACTTTCTGATTTCAGACTGAAAAGGACCCACGGTATACAGCACCTTTCTCTGCAGCATTGGATACCATGCTCCATTATCTTTATGAAACTTCCTTCTTCCTTAGCTTTTATGGTGTCATTTCCTTCCAACTCCCTGACTGTTCCTCCTTCAGCTCTCTCTTGGGCTTCTTTTTCTATCTTTTCCCAGTGTGAGTGTTCATACATCAGTCATTAGCCTTCATCTCACTTCACATAACTTGCTGAGTGATTGCACCTATGCCTAGGGCTTCAGCTATCTTGACTGGGAGATGGCTTTCTAGTCTGTATCTTTAGTCCTGATTCCCATTGATTCCCCCTAGACAGCTGTAACTTAGGAGATCCCGAACTGCACCCCTTGTTTCAGTCTGCTCCGCAGATACTTGAGGGTCATCCTTAACTTGTAGTGAGTCAGTAAATGCTGTTGATTCTGCTTCCTCCCCTCCATTCACATAGTTTCTGCCTTTATTTAGGCTCTTACTATCTTTTACTGAGACTATTGCAGTAGTCTCCTAACTTGTCTGCCTGCCTTCAGTCTCTTTCCCTCCAATTCATCCTTCTCTCTTCTGTGATGGAATGGTCATCCTGAGACACAGATCTCATTGTGTCCTTTTGCCGGAAAACTTTCATTGGCTTCTTCTATCCACAGGATAAACTCCAGGCATCTTTTGTGTATCAAGACCTTTGTAACCCTCCTTCCTGTGCCTCCCACGGTTTTGCGCTTGTCTCTAGCCATGCCAAACGACTTGGCCTTCCCTGGATCCATGGTGTTTTTTCACTTTCATGCCATTGTATTGTAGGGGGCTTCTCAGGTGGCTTAGCGGTAAAGAATCCACCTGCTGACACAGGAAACACAGAAGATACGGGTTTGATCCCTGGGGCAGGAAGATCCCCTGGAGTAGGAAATGGCAACCTACTCCAGCATTCTTGCCTGGAAAATTCCATGGACAGAGGCGACTGGAGGGCTGCAATACGTGAGGTCACAAAGAGTCAGAGATGACTTGAGTGGCTGAGCGCGCATGCCATTGTATTGTACACATTGCCTTCCTCTGAGAAATGCCCACTCTGACGTGTTCTTCCCTTTTTTTCTGCCTGGTTGACTTCTCCACTCAATTTCCTGTAAGACGCCAGCCTTCCTTAAGCTCTCTTAAGTCAAGGTCTCTGTATAAGTAGCCATCAATTATTGAGGCTTGTTATGTAACAGGGTTTATAAACTGTATATACCCTGCCCAGCCAGGTAAGTAGGTGCTGAATAAATCGCTCCTGTTATCATGATGATGAGGGAACTGAGCTAGCAAGAAGCACCTGAAGCTTGAGCGGCATGCAGGGTGTGCCAGAGCTGCCCGTTACACATGACCTGGTCTTTCCCTTTCTCCCTGCCAGCGGCAGAAACATCTAATGTGAATGGCAAAGGAGAGAGAACACAGTTGGGTTCAAGTCCTGCCTCCCCTGCTTACTATGTGACCTTGGACAAGTCTTTGCAGTGTGCTTCTAATCCTGACAACTCCTAAAGTGTGTCGTTTCCATTCTGTAGAAACTTGTTAAGGAACGTGAAGTCTGGGAATACAGCATCCTGGGGTTGGAACCCAGGTCAGCTTGGCTCCAAAACCCATGGTATTTCCATACTGGCTCCATCTCCCTGAATCATGTTGTTTCAAGTAATTTCCGCAGAATTCTCTTCCATCCTAACTCTTGGACCCCCTTTTCTTAGGATACAGTTTCTGTCTTTGATGTTTGGGAGTAGGGCTCCCTGGAGAGAAAGGAATGGAAATGTTCCATCCTATTCTAGGAGAAATAGATAGGAATAGGAGTGAGGTTATTCTTGACCTTGCTTTGCCAGAACCCTGGGGAGTTAGCACTCTAAAATGTGTTTGGAGAAGTTCCATCAGCCTAACTTCTGGCAAGGTGTGACTGCTTTATTTCTGAAAAGAACTGAAGATATTGGGCAAAATCCTTTTAAGATTGTGTATCTGTAAAGTAAGAGATGATTTTATGTATTTATATTTTGATGTGAAATTAATTTTTCTTCCTTGAATTGAGATGGGGATGATGAAAAGCTGAAAAGGAGAAATCCAGAAAGAAAATATTTTGAGTGCTATACAGATCAACCCTAAGTGAAAGCCCACAGGATGTCTCTGAAAGGTCCTTGTGTCCTGGACTTGTTTTTTTCTGAGCTTCAGGTTGAGTATTGTGGTTCTGTTCTGCTTCAGAAGAATTTTTAGTTCAGTTTTATTTTTTTCCTTAGGATATTTATGTTTAATTTAAAAATTAATGTTTAAACTAATGTAGGTGTTTCTGTAGACGACACGTACTTTTAATTGATTTTTTGAAAGTTAATTCTCTTTTTTATGAAGGAATAATGCTCTAATGTCATTTTTTTTAGCGGATTCCTGCTTTTAGGGATAAATAAAGCAGCTATAGGATTTTCTTTCTTTCTTTCTTCTTAAGGACCTTGGGTTATGTTGTCTCAATTTATTCATAGGCTGGAACCTTGTGGGTTTTATCTCAGGTCAGGCATGAATGCATTATGGTGCTGGCCAGTCTTGTCACTTAATCTCCTTTTTAAAGATGAACCCAGCAGGAATCGTTAGGAGAAGCTTCTGATAGTTTCTTGTTTAATAGATCTGTGACTTTTTTAAAAAGAATGAGGTATAATTGACATACAACATTACATTTGTTAATTTCTGGATTGTGACACAATTATTCTATATTTCTGTATGTTAGGAAATGATCACCTTAGTAAATCTCATTAACATCTATCACCATACAGAGTTTTCTTCCTTGTCTTAAAACTGTAAAGAGTTGTCATTCTTACTTTATTGGACTTCCTTTCTGGTTTGGAAAAACTTGCGTTTTTAAATTGAACATGTAGCAGAAGCACTGGCGAGTTTTCTTCCTGTGGTTCTTTGCTTACTGTTTTCTTCAAGGAGACCAAGGGAAGTCCTAGAAGAAAACTTTCTGTTTAAAAAAAAAAAAAAAAAGCTTCCTCCTTTGTTGGTTCCCTGAACTCTTAACTTCTAACGTTACTCATATATTATAGCTATTTTTCAGATGATCTTAAAGTTACTGTGTGATCATTTGCATAAATACTGTCATCTCCCTTTGTAAGGTGCTTGAGGACAGCCCATGGCTTCCTTTAATTTAGCATAAGTGTTTTTCAGCACCTGTTCCGCCAGCAAATGAATCTAGACTCTGTCATCAACCTCCCTATCTATTCTTATTTCCTTATAGGATCTGACAGACTCTTCTATTACAGTTAAACTTATTTCCTCACCCTTTTCCTCAAACAGCTCATTCCTATCTCTGTGCCTCTGCAGTGATTATTTTCTTTGTCAGGGCTGCCTTTTCTCCTACTGAAATTTACCTGTGGTTTCATGGCCTGATTAGATGGCCTTTTCATCATGAAATGAACTGACTACTTTAGTCCTTATTAATTTCTTCTGTTTTAGGCAGTTGTGTTCAGTAACAGTTTAACACTTAACTGACAGCTTTATTTGTTTTGTTTATGTTGTTTTTGCCTCTGCAGTTAGACTTTATTTTTTAGAGACCGATTGATTATTGTTGGTATTTGTCTTGCTGTGCTGGGTCCTCATTGCTGTGGTTGCGGCTAGCAGGGGCTGCTCTCTAGTCGTGTGCGGCGCATGGGGTTCTCATTTTGGTGGCTTCTCTAGTGCAGCCCGGGCCCTAAGGTGCAGAGTAGTTGTGGCACGTGGGCTCAGTATCTGTGGCTCCTGGGCTCTAGAGCACAGGCTCAGTGGTTGTGGCTCCTGGGCTTAGTTGCTCTGAGGCGTGTGGTATCCTCCTGTATCAGGGATTGAATCCAGTCTCTTGCATTGGCAGGCAGATTCTTTACCACTGAGCCACCAGGGAAGCCCCTTCAGTTAAACTTTAGTTTCTGTGAGTGTAGTGACAAGGTTTTCTACCTTTTGGAACTTGTAAGGTGCTGAACATATCATTATATCAATAAAGATGTAATGAGCACATTTATTTACAAGATCTAGTGAGAGATGCATAAAAGACAGGTTCCTTGCTTTCAAGGAGCGTTCAATCTAGTAGCTTCTCTTAGAAGTATTAATTTAAAGTAATTGTCTTTTGAGTGAGCACTTATAAACTTTTTTTTTTTATTACACTTGAGTGGTAAGATAGCCTTTAAACAACTCCATTTGAAATCATTTTGGGAAAGTAGTAACTTGAGCACATCACTCCTGCCCTCTTTTTAAAACTGAGTTCAAGTGACATAACAATTTCAAAGCTAGAACAAAAATGCTAAGAATTGGAATGGAAACTCATGAAAGTGGGAGGACTTGAAGGATAGATCCAGGAAGCCAAATATGCAGATAATAAGAATTTTGGGGGAAATAACTAGTAGAAGAAAAATTCCCTGAGACAAAAAAGATTGCAGATTGAAAACGATCACAGATTGAATGAGTTCACTGTCTTCTAGGCAAGATGGACGAGAAAAAGCCCAAGTCTAGGCATATTCTGATCACATTCCTGAATTCAGTGATAAAGGAAAAAAAAAAAACTACAAACTCAAAAGAGGATAAAGATTAAAAAAAATGTTAAAACTACAATAAAATCGGCTGTTCTCATTTGCAACACTATAGTGATGGTGTAAGAAGCAAACTAGTTAGAGAAAAAGTCTACACTAGCAAAATCTTACATGCAGTCTAGATACTGTTCACCTTTCAGGAAAAGAAAGTTCTATGTGGGTGTGCAAGAATTGGCATTATATCACCCATAGACTTGAATCTGAGCAATATACTCTAATCAAACATAATTGTTTCCTTTCCTTGAAACAGTGATGGACAACAGACTTTGAAATATGTATATATCTCATGTGCTATCCCAATGTGTTATTGTTACTGTAAGTTATGTACTACATATACGTATATATATATAATTACATACATTGAGAGTAACAAGCAATGTGTTATATAAATGGTAAGTAAGGATCTTTGAAATTAAAGAGACATATCGAAAGAGAAAACCTTGTTATCTGAATGAAATATTCTAAATGATTCCAGCAAAACTCAGACGTCAAGGGACAGGGTGTTATGGGGTGAGAGGGAACTACAAACATTCTTTGGTATCTCTAGAATGTTGGCAGGGGAAGCATGGCAATGAACTGCCTTAATGAGAAGAATACTTCTTTTATAATGGTGTTAAAAATTGTAAAATACTTAATGGAAAGTATCACAAAAAAGATACAGGGTCTGTATGAAGAAAATTGTTAAGTGGAAATGCATACCGTGTTCCTGGATGGGAAGACTATAGTAAATTTAATGGAAATTAATTACAACTCCAATGGAGAGTTCTTCTGAAGGTAGGCAGTCGGGTAAAACTGTCTGTGTTCATATGGAAGAATAAATGTTTTACAATAGCCAAGAAAATTTAGACACAGAATAGGGAGGTGGTCCTTGCTTTACCAAGTATTGAAACAAATTCTAAGATTATTAGTATCATACTCGAAGCAGTATTGTATTAACATTTGAATAAGGGATGAGCAAACAGAATAAGGTGTCCCAATCCTTGTATATGTAAGAGAAATAATTATGAAAATATGAAAGTTTAGTTGAAAAGATCTTTCTTTAAATTAGAAATAATGCTTTTTATTATATAACATCATACAGTACTCACATTACAGAAGACAGAACCTGACAAATTCGTGGTGTTGTCTAGACGCTAAGTCACGTTTGACTCTTGCAATTCCATGGACTGTAGCTTGCCAGGCTTCTCTGTCCATGGGATTTCCCAGGCAAGAATACTGGAGCTGGTTGCCATTTCTTCCTCCACAGTCTCTTAAAATAAGTTAACCAGGGCTCCATGGGATATCAGAAATACTAGTACTGTATTTATCTTCAATACTCTGTTTATCCTGCCGAAAGGAGCACATCGGAAACAGAAGGAAAAGTCTGTTCCTCATGCAGTGTCTTTGCAGTGCCTCCTCAGACAAAGCTTAACATCGTGGCACCTTGCGTAGGAAAAATATTTAAAGGGTTCATCTCAATTTTCAGAGAGTAGATAGGCAGTGAAGGGGAGATCTGGGTCTGAGAGGCACTGAGTCGATAACTGACACCGTCTTGATTCCTCGCTTTTCTTCAGTCTAGCAGTCCCTATCTAGTCCATCAGTAAGTGTCTTGGGTGCTGCCCTTGCCTCTGCTCCCCTCTGTCTGTGGTCACTGATGGTCGTCGCCCCGCCCCGTCACATCATCTCTAGCTTCCATAGCGCCTCACCTGGCGTCCCCTGCTTCCTTTAATCTGTTTTCCACATGGCAGCTACACTCAACTCTGTAAATAAAATTAGATGCTCTTGCTTCCCTGCCTTACAACCCTTCAACATATTCTGTCTTTTAAATGAAATTCCAGCATCTGTTTCATGATCTACTCATTCACACTCCGGTTCCCCCATCCACGGTGCTTCAGCCACGCTGGCTGACTCTTCTTTCACTCCTTCCACTTTTCTTCTTTCTCATTTTTTGTTTCCTTATCTCTCTCTCCTTTCTTCCCTCCCTCTCATTCTCTCTTTCCTTTTTATTTATTTAGCTACTATTATCGAGTGCCCACTTTGTGCCACACAGGTACAGGCATCACAGCAGTGGTTAAAATAACAAAAGTCCCTGTCCTGGGACTTCCCTGGTGTTCCAGTGGCTAAGACTCTGTGCTCCCAAGGCAGGGGGTCTGGGTTCCATCCCTGATCAGGGAGCTAGATCCTGAATGCCTCAACTAAATATCCCTGTATGCCCCAACTTAGACTCGATGCGGCTAAATAAATAAATATGAAAAAAAAAAATCCCTGCCCTAAGGAGCTTGCATTCTGTAGGAATAGACAGAAATTAATAAGTAGATGAAATTAATAAGTACTTTATATTGCCTGTCAGATGGTGAACATTTCCGTGGAGAGAAATCGCGAGGAGGAATAGAGAATACTGGGGCCGGTCAGTGGTTATTTTAAAATAGAGTCAGGGATGACTTTATTCGAAAATGACACTGGAACCTGAGGGTGGTGAGACTCTCTCTCCTTGAATTCCTCACGCCTGTTCCTGCCCCCAGGCCTCATTCCTCGCTTTTCTTCTGCCGGGAATGCTCTGCCCTAAAGAGCTGTGCTTGGCTGACAGCTTTGCCTCCTTTCTGTCTCAACTCAAAAGTGACCTTCTCAGAGTTGTCTTCCCTGACCCCCGAGTTTAAATGAGCAACTCTTCCTGTCTTGCTCCATCTCATCTTTTTTTTTTTTTTCTGTTTAAAAATTTCGACTTAATGCTGCCATTTAAAATGATCTTGCTTGTGTATTTATTCATTATCTGGTTTTCCTCCAGTAAATGGGAGTTCCCTGAGAGCAGAAACTGTGCTGTCTTGCTACCTGCTGGATGCCCAGGGCCTAGAATAGAAGACACTCAGTCAACACTTGTTTGCGAACAGATGGGCTTTGCAGAGAGAAGATTCCAGCAGGATTCCTTAGATGGTGACAGCTTTACTGAGTAAAGAAGTGTGAGCTCTGTCCCAGGACCTCTTCTAGGAAGGGACAGGGACCCCTGTGGAAGCTGGCCAGGGCTGGAACTCAGGGGCCCATGGTGTTTCCTAGCACTGGGTTGGTTTCTCACATTTGTTTTTCCTTTGTTTCCCTCACCTGTTTATCTGCGTGCTCTGCTTTCCCATGTGCCTTTTACAGTTGGGTGGTATGTGACAGCTTTCCGTTTCATTAGCCTACCTGCTATTTATTATGCAGAAATGTATAGCAGACCCAGTGCCAAGCCTAGGCGAGCCCTTGCTGAGAGCCGGGAGCTGGAGCGGGGCCACTGAGTGTCTGCTCCCTGTGTGGGGGGACGTCCCCTTCTGTGTTGCCTTGTGCTTGCTTGTATATCGATTCCCTTTGCCTCTGCCTTGACCAGCCGTGTTACTCACAGGAACTAATCTGAGGTGTAAGCTCATTGGGTACGTTTTTCTTTAGAATAGTGTAAACAACCTTCATTTTGATTTAACAGGTCAGTATTGGTTGGAAAAAACTAAATATTTCCCATGTTTGGTTCCCAACATCTTTTCTTGATTGCGTTAAATCTTTTGCAAAACTGTTGGAAAGCCAGGGAAGTGAAATATTTAGCCATAAGGTAAATATTTGATTTGTTGAGCTAAGTCAGACTCTTGGGTAATTTATTCCTAGTTTATGCAAATTGTATGGGTCAGCTAGACTGCTGAAGGCTTTCATAGGCCACCCATATTATGTCCACCTGTGGGCACACAACGCGTTTTTCTGAGGTCCTAATATTTTCTCTCAAGGGCTTCTGAGTTCCTATGTCCAAGATAGTATTCAAACATTAAATTTATTGTAATTTTATATATAGGATAATATAATAAAAATTTCAAATATTCCATTTATTTATTATTCTGTCATCAACGTGAAGTGTATCTTTGTGGCTGAGAAGAAGAGCTTCTGAAACATCTTAATAATTTAAATTATCCTATTTCAATAAAGTCAGAAATAAATATGACTTAAATGATTATCGTGTTGAAAACAAGACTAATGTGATTAATATATGTTTACCAAGCAAAGATCACCATTGTCAGGAGTAGTAAGTTGCTCAGAATTCTGAATTTGATTTGATTATCATCTAACTTTTCCTTACAGTTGTTGAAAAAAGAGCTCTTTGTTAGAGGTGGAGATTCTTTCCCCTTCCGCCCTTGCTGGTTTTAGTTTTCTGTTTCCTTCCCTATAAAATGTGGATAAAAAATGCTATCTCATAGGATTGATATGAGAACTAAATGAGTCAATACATAAAAACACAGTGATTAGAGCAGTGCCCAGCCAGTGATAAGCACTATAAATCTTTCTTATGCTGCTGCGCTGCTGTGGTATTTTAAATTTCCTAAACTTCATCCACGCAGAAAGTGTGGATGCTGCTGCTGCTGCTGCTAAAGTGCTTCAGTCATGTCCGACTCTGTGCAGTCCCACAGACGGCAGCCCACTAGGCTCCTCTGTCCCTGGGATTCTCCAGGCAAAAATACTGGAGTGGGTTGCCATTTCCTTCTCCAGTGCATGAAAGTGAAAAGGGAAAGTGAAGTCGCTCAGTCGTGTCCGACTCTTAGCGACCCTGTGGACTGCAGCCTACCAGGTTCCTCTGTCCATGGGGTTTTCCAGGCAAGACTACTGGAGTGGGGTGCCATCGCCTTCTCTGGAAGTGTGATTAGTGAGTAGAATATATGAACCCAGGTTAGGTTTCCAGCTCTGTCTGAAACAGGATGGTAGTTAAAGCCATGAGAATACATGAGTTCACCCAGGAGAGGGGCTTGGGGTGAGCAGAGAGAAGTGTTTCAGCAGACCCCTAGGTACGCTGCCAGGCGCAGAGGAAAGGGAAACCTGCAAAGACGGCCAGGAAGAAGTGGAAGTTTTGTGGACTGCAGCCTACCAGGTTCCTCTGTCCATGGGGTTTTCCAGGCAAGACTACTGGAGTGGGGTGCCATCGCCTTCTCTGGAAGTGTGATTAGTGAGTAGAATATATGAACCCAGGTTAGGTTTCCAGCTCTGTCTGAAACAGGATGGTAGTTAAAGCCATGAGAATACATGAGTTCACCCAGGAGAGGGGCTTGGGGTGAGCAGAGAGAAGTGTTTCAGCAGACCCCTAGGTACGCTGCCAGGCGCAGAGGAAAGGGAAACCTGCAAAGACGGCCAGGAAGAAGTGGAAGTTTGGCTAGAAAGCTAGAGAAGGAAGATCAGGAGAGTTAGGGGATCAGAAAGACAAAAGAGGGAATGATCAAATGTTGCTGCAAATTCAAGAATGGTAAGGATTGGGTGGAGTCAGTGTATTTAGCCACTAGGTGATTTTTGAATTTAGTGAGAGTAGTTTTAATGCAGTGGTCCCAGGTGACTCAGTGCCCGCCAGTGCAGTAGATGAAAGAGGTATGGGTTTGATCCCTGGGTTGGGAAGATCCCCTGGAGGAGGAAATGGCAACCTGCTCTTGCCTGGGAAATCCCATGGACAGAGGAACCTGGTGGGCTACAGTCCATGGGATTGCAAAGAGCTGGACACGACTGAGCAACCGAGCATGCCCACGTGGGAATCATGAGTTAAGGAGTGAATGGGAGAAAAGAGATACTTTAAAAACAAAACAGTTTTAGTAAATTTGACAGTAGTTAGGAGGGGCAGGAGAAGGCAATGGCAACCCACTTCAGTACTCTTGCCTGGAGAATCCCAGGGATGGCAGAGCCTGGTGGGCTGCCGTCTGTGGGGTCGCACAGAGTCGGACACGACTGAAGCGACTTAGCAGCAGTAGCAGCAGCAGCAGGAGGGGCAGGACACAACAGTATTTTTGTAGTCATTTGCAGAGATTAGATATTGCAAACTGTATCTTTATTACATAATAAATGCCATAAAGAAGACACGTACAAATACGGAGGAAGATCAGGTGAAGGGCATTCGTGTACCTGTGGTGTTTCTAAGGAGGATTCCTCAAAGGAGTATCACTCAGGCTGAGTCGTCAGTTGAGTAGGAGTTTGATGGGAAGACTGAGCAGGGAGGAGGGTACTTTAGTCTTGGAGGAAGGCATGGATTTTTGAATAGTTGGAGTATGCTCAAGGAGTTAGGGTGATGAATAGTCTCACTGCTAGAGCATAAGGAATAAGCTCAGTAGGTCCGATAGACCTACTGAGAGAGAGGCCTCCTTTAGAGAGGCCTGGCCTCTTGACACACCTTCAGTGTTCCTAAGTGGCCATCACTGGCAGTGGGACCCACGGGCATGACTGAGGTGGTCTGAGGGGAACACAGGGAGTGAGGGAAGCTAAACACGCTACCGTGTAATGGGGAGGCGGAAGAAAAAGAAGCTGAGAAATGGTCAGAGGCATGGGTGGAGAACACTCTTGAGAGTCCCTTGGACAGCAAGGAGATCAAACCAGTCAAGCCTGAAGAAAATCAACCCTGAATATTCATTGGAAGGACTGATACTGAAGCTCCAATACTTTTTAAATATTAAAAAAGAAAGAGTCATTCCTGATATCTTGAAGTCACTCCAGAGGGCCTTGGAATCTCAAACTTCGCTGACTGATACAGAGAGCCAACTCTTTGGAAAAGACCCTGAGGCTGGAAAAGACTGAGGGCAGGAGAAGGGGGTGGCAGAGGATGAGAGGTTGGACAGCATCACTGACTCAGTGAACATGAGTTTGAGCTAACCCCGGGAGTTAGTGAAGGACAGGGAAGGCTGGCGTGCTGCAGTCCATGGGGTCGCAGAGTCCGATAGGACTGAGCGATGGACCACTGTGTGGCTGAAGAGGGAGGAGAAGCGTAGAGCAGCAGAGAATTTCAGGAAGTGCCTGTTGCTGCAGAGTAAGAGGGGACTGGGAAATGCCCGTTTACAAGTGGAAGAGGTCACTGCTGGTGACCTTTCCCTGAGCTGTTCTGTGGTGTTGGAGGTGCGGACTACAAACCTGTCCAGAGAGGGTGAGGCCTCCTGGGTGGGAAAGAAAGTGGAGGCAGGCAGCTTGCACTGCTTTTGCAAGCTTGACTGTGTGACATGAAGGAGAGAACAGTAGCCAGGATGTTCATACATTCACCTCCTCTTTCTCTCCCACTGGAGGGTAAGTTGCATGAGGGCAGAAATTCCGTTTTATTCGCTGGTATATCTCCAGGGTAGAAAAGAGCACCTGTTAGGTACTCAATAAATATTTGATGGCTGAATTATGAGTTAGATGAAGAAGAGAGAGGCTTGAGCATGTTTGTGGGGTGAAGAGTAAGAAGTCTTAGAGACGAGGGTTTGAAGGTCTAGAAAGGATGTGATGGAACATGAGCTCCGTGAGGCAGGAAAGTTTGAGATTTCAAGTCCCTCTGGACTGACTATCTAGGATACCAGGAATGACTCCTTTCCTTTCGTTTTTTAAAAGAATATTTATTTGGCTGTGCCAGGTCTTAGTTGAGGCATGTGGGATCTAGTTCCCTGACCAGGGATTGAACCTGGGCCCCCTGCATTGGGAGTGTGGAGTCTCAGCCACTGGACCATTAGGGAAGTCCCAGCATGATTCCTTTTCTGCTGAAATTGAAGGAATGGAGGAATGAATGGGAGCAGAGGCAGATATTTACAGGTGGTAGAGGAGGAAGTTGAGGGAGTTCTCTCCTGATGGTCTTATGAGCATTCTCTGAGTTAAAAATAAATTAGGATGAGTATCACATGTGTATCTTTAGAAAACATTTCGTGAAGATGTTTAAAAAAAAAAAGCACCCCTATTTAAGCAGTTAGGCTTGTGGGGAGAGTCATAGACAGGTAATTGTAGGCACACACAAGGTTGTGGTCAGTGACATAAAGGGTAGATGAGGTAAGGATGCGCCCAGGGGATGAGTAAGTAGGTGAGACAAGAGGTCTCTAGTCTCGGGCAGGAATGCAGGGAGTGGCTGAGAGCTGGGTGGAGCGACCCACACACCCTGTGCGCCGCCCCAGGGACCTTCTGCCTGCCGGAGAGTGTCCTTGGATCTTGGGAAAGTGGGAGAGGAGAGGCACTGAGTGCATGGGGCTCTTTCTTTCTTCTTTGAGATAAAATGAACAGAAACCTGAGCCCTGAGTGAGGTAGAGTCACTCATTATTAACAGCTCTTCTGGTTCTAACCAGGCTGGTTTTCCAGTGATTTACCTCTGATTCATTTGACAGGAAACTGCTTTCCCAACTTTTGACAAACCTGTTATCTGAGAGGATTTGTCTGTTTAGAAGCGGAGGCAGTGGAGAGAGGATGTGACGGTGTGGCAGTAAGCCAGAAAGAGCATGACATGCCCATAGTTATTTACCTCGTCAGTCTTCAGTTAGGATTGATTTATTAAGGGATATTACAGTATCCACTTTGTTTACATTAGCAGTTGTTTAGTAATAAGGTTGCACCTTTTCAGAATTCTTTATTTTCAGTCTGAGGTCAAGACTACTTATTTCTCAGAAACTTTCTGAAAGGGAAACTAGAGTAGTAAGGATGGGTCTTCTAATTTTCGAGATGTTCATTGAAGTTAAATAACCCAGCGAAGCTAATTTTGTGTTTATCTTTTGCTGTTATATTGGCCATTATTACCAGTCTCTGATAGTTAAGTCAGAGTTGGACTTGAGTCCTGGTTGCTTCTGTTTTTGCATTTCTCACATGTTAAAACGTGTTCCTTATAAAATGGATCAGAGGCTCATATTCTCAGAGTTAAAGGGGTTTGTTTAGAACAAGTTGCACATTCTAATCTCTTATTTAAGAGCCCTATCAGGGAAGACAGATTTATAGTGTGAAAAGCACCTGTCAGTTTTTGGAGATGGAGAGAAGTACTTTTTTTTCTTGCCAGAAGGTGAAATCAGAGGTTGACCAAGACATGCTAATTGGAACTTGGTGTAGTCTCAGCAGGCTCAGTACTTAGAATTCACTTCTTAGAATTCATCCCACTTCTGAATGGGGAGTCAGGTAACCCTATGTGTCTCAACCTCATTCCCCTCAGTTTTAAGGTTTTAGCCATTAGTTTGAATAGTTAGAACTCCAGCTGGGACATTATTTGAGGGAAGAAAAATGACTTTACTAGCATTTGAGAGAGAAGCTAGGGAACAAGAGAGTCTTAAAGTCAGGTTGGCGTCAACAATCCGAGTACCTATTTCTCATTTTTACTTTCACTTCACTATGTTATAGCCAGATCCCTGATTTCCTAGAACTTGTGTGTATGTGTGTGTGTGTGTGTGTGTCTAAGAGACCATGTTGGCGACTTCGAAAGAAACCTGATGTCTGGACCCTCTTTACAAGTTCTCATTTCTGTTGCCTTTTATGGGAATCAACTGGGAAAATTGAGATGAGTATGTCGGAGGCAGAGTGTGAGGTAATAGGGAAAAGGTCACTGGGTTCAGGTCCCTTGTTCTGCTGTTTACAAGCTCTGTGACCTGAAGCAAATCCTCTAACCTCTCCTAGCCTCTGGGAGATGAAGTGAGTACGTGAGGGAATCTAGTTCTTTCCAGCTCTTAATTCCTGGGGTGACCTGTAAATAAGCTTCAGGAAAATGTATGAAGAGGAAATCCACCACACAGGCACACACACGTGTATATGCACACAGACACGCAGCACGTGAGATCTTAGTTCCCTGACCAGGGATCAGATCTGCCCCCTGCAGTAGAAGTGCAGAGTTTTAACCACTGGACCGCCAGGGAGTGAATTCCCGAGGAAATTCTATTTTAAATTTATTAGGACAGTTATTATTTAAGAAAATGTATAGTGAGTTACAAATAAATTAGCTTAATCATCAGTTGCCCAATTTATATTCATTCCATCAAAACTTGTATGTTGAATTTTCCTAAAGTGAGGTATACATTTAATTATTCAGGATGTGTGCTGTTACTGTTTTGGCCTAGTGAGGCTTATGGGATGGAACTGTCTTTCTGACTCAGAATTGACAGCTTACTGAATTCCCCTCCTAATGCATCTTCTCTTGCCTTTCTCCCTCTTCCCCCACCCCGTGCCCAACCTCAGCATCAGGTACATTTATCTTTGGTAATGTCTGTATTCCCTTATCGGACTTGCCAGGTGGCACTGGTGGTAAAGAACCCGCCTGCCAATGCAGGAGACGTAGATGCTGTCTTGATCCCTGGCTTGGTCAGGAGGATCCCCTGGAGGAGAGCATGGCAGCCCATTCCAGCGTTCATGCCTGGAGAGTCTCATGGACAGGGAGCCTGGTGGGCCACGATCTGCAGGGTTGTGAGGAGTCGGACACGACTGAAATGACTTAGCACGCATGCACACACATGCACATATTTCTTTATAGGGCTTGCTTGGTGGTTCAGTGGTAAAGAATCCATCTGCTGTGTAGGAGATGCAGGTTGGATCCCTAGGTTGGGAAGATCCCCTACAGGAGGAAATGGCAACACACTCCAGTATTCTTGTCCCAGAAAATTCCATGGTCAGAGGAGCCTCTCAGGCCACAGTCCATGAGGTCACAAAGAGTTGTACAAGACTGAGTGAGCACTCATACAGGTATTCCCTTACGTTTTTGTTTATTTTTCCCAGAGGCTGGAAATTATGTCTTACTCATCTTTACTTTTCTTATGTAAAACACTGAAGGGAAGATAATATGTGAGGATGTAGATAACAGCAGATCAAAGATGGCCCAGATCTTAATTGGGGTAAGGGGAGAATGTTGGTGTTATATATAGAAATATCTGACATGCTGGTTTGGGGAGAAGATGATGAATACACTTTTGGACACGATGGAATCTGTGACATTGGCAGACATTCAGATAGACTGTTCAGTAGGTAGTTAGAAATGGTGAATGACATCCTGGAGCGGTCAGAGGATTTGCTCCGAAGAGGTCGGAAGCTCTTCATGAGGTTCATCAGAACGAATCAACTCTTTGAAAAGGAAAGTGAAAAATGAAGCTAATGAGGAATGCCTGTGTTTAGGAAGCTAGAAAAGAAACAACAGTCATCTAGGCTGCCAGAGGTAATCACTGGGGTAGGAGGTGCATAGTGAGCAGCTTTTATGGAGATAAATGCTCAACTATGCTAAAGCTGCAGAAGGGTTAGGAGAATTAGATGAGGAAATACAGATGACTGTATTAGCCAGTTTCAGTCCTGCTGAATCAGAGGCTGCATTAAAAAGTGATGAGGACACAAACAATGAGTCTGTAGGCTTCTTATTTTGAAGGTCGGAGGGGGAGAATGAAAGAACAAGGGCAGATTCAAAGGAGTCCTTTGACTTTATTATTATTTTTTAATAATAGAGGTTACTGAGAAATCTTTATAGTCCTAGGGAGGCTGAGAAAGGAGGCTAAGAAAAGATTGTGTTGGCTAGGGAGATTTGGACACAGATTGGATCCCTGGAGGGGAGATAAGGGTGAATTAGAGAGCAGGATGGTGGGGCTGGTTGGAGAGGAGGGAGGGGCCTTCTCTGAGATGGGAAGAATGGCTTGATTTGAAAAAAATGATTCGGGGAGAGGAAATTGGTGTGGGATTAAAGGGAAAAGAATAGAAAGATGGAAGCGTGGGGTTTTGAGACATGTGAAAAGAATTACAGCAGAAACTGCAGGGGAGCTGAGAGGAATTAATGACACAAGAAAGCGATGCCGGTGCTCTGGAGACCAGACCGAGTGTGGTCATCATGAACCTGCAGGGGACGCAAGTGTGATGCTGTGTCCAAGTGGGAGATCAGAGTGTCACACAGGCTGTCAGTGTGAATAACGCCAACCCAAGGACGGCGGTGGACTTGAGGTCAGGGGCCAGGGGTTGGGGGAAGCAAAAGAAGCCAGCCATGAGTTGGAACATGCTTTGGGGCTTAAGGGCCTCAGTACCCTAGCCTGGCTTCATAGTTAAAGCTGACAGCATTCCTGAGTCCCTTCATATGTGTGTTTAGGAAAGAGGAAAAAAGATGGTCTTATTTAAGGGTTATTGAGGTGGAAATGAAGTATGAGAATACTTGTAAGAATACTAATTAATTAAGAAAAAATGACATGGGAAAACATTGTTGAAAAACTCCATGAAATGGAAAAATAGCCTCCTCTTCCCCAAACCCCAACCCAGTCCCACTTTCTAAGGTGTAACCACTTCTAATATCACTTCAGAACCCAGACGTGCTATTGGAGAAGGAAATACAAGGTTTTGCTGCCTCGAAGAGAATGGTGCAAATAACAGGACTGACCGGATCCTCTTTAATTTCTTCTGTGCTTTCTGTGTTCCTTTTCAGTCTTACTTAGTTCCTGTTGTTTCTCATATTTTAAGTTCTCATTTTTCTTGTATTCTTCTTAAAATTTGGAGTAGTTGTTTTTTAAGATGAGGTGCGTAAGAGTTGAACCTCAAGTCCTTGCCTTTCAGAAATGTCTTGGTGTCCCATTTGACTCATTTCTTTGAATGTGGCTTATTTTACACTCTGGACACTGTGAGGCTTTGCATTTTGTCTCTGGCTCTGGCGTTTTCACCAGGGTGTGTCTAGTGCTTGTCTTCTCCGTCATCCTGTTTAAATCTGTGTGTATTGGCTGTCCTGCTTCTGGAGCTCAGGGACAGTTTTGTTTTATTATTTCTTCCCTTTCATGAGCTGGGTTTTTAAAACTACTTTGTGTTTGCTCTCTCTTTTATTTACCCTTTTTAAAAATAGCTGTTTATTCTTAATTTTTATAGTCATGATATCCTCTTGAATCTCTGAGCATGCTAATTAGAATTTTTTAAAAGTTCTCATCAAATTCCAGAAATAGCACACACTTCCTTTGGGTTGTGTTTTACCAGAAGTCTATCTTGGCCTGCCTTTTTGTTTCGTTGGGTTTCCTCAGATGTCATTTGTGGTGTTCACAGCTAACGTGAGTGACTGACTAGGTTAGGTGTGAATAGTTACTAGGTTACCAGGTAACTAGAACTAGGTGAGTGACTAGGTTATCTAGACTAGGCAGTTGGTGTAGTTTTCTTCTGGAGTTGAATAGGTCTTACTAGGTGTTTACATTTTTGTTATGGAATATCCATAAAAAAGAGTATATATTATGTGTGTACAAAGTTTAAGGAAGAATAGTAAATTGTCTGTGATCTAATTTAAGAACTAAAACCTTAAAATATCCCTGAAGGCCTGGTGGGCCTGTCCTGTTACTTTCACCTCACCCTTCCATGTAACTATCATCCTGAATTTGCGTGTTCCCTATTTTTGCTTTATTGTTTGTATATAGCCCAAACAAAATAGTATTTAGTTTTTTAGGTTTTTGAACTTTGGTAGTGGAATCATATATGTTCTTTTTCAACTTGCCTTTTTTCTTTTTCTACTTACCATTTTTCATGAGGTTATTCTTGCTGATGCAGGTTATTGTAGTTCACCTTTTGTTTCCTGATGCTCTAGCATTCCATTGCATGAATTCATCTCAATTTATTAGTTAATTCACCAGCTGGCATGTATTTTACTTGTTTCTAGTTTTTTCTATTGCAAATGTTTTTGTTATGAACATTCCTCCATATGTCTTCTACATTTAAATATACAAATATATATATATATTTTAAACCTTTAGTCATGGATTTTCAGATCATATATATAAAAGTCTAGAATGAAACAGAACAAAATCTCTGGATAGAAAACTCAGTGATTAAAAACTTTTATAAACTTGGTATTTTCCATAGTTCCTTAAATGGCCTTAATTTTATGTTCTGGAATTAAAAAAAAAAAGCAATTTGACATACATGGCTATTTTTCTTTGAAAAATGCAGAAAAGAGTAAGAACTAATAAGACAAATTTGCATTAATAAATGTGGAAAGAATCAGTGCCACTTTGATGTGTTAACTATGATTTTTTGGCAAGCTTAGTGACTTTATAGATTCATTAACAATACATCAAGTAAGTCTATTTGTAAGTACTTCTAGGCTTGAATTATAGTTTTTCTGTCACGTTTGTATCTTTTAAACTGTTTTTCTGTTATTTTCCTTTTTATATACCATCAGTAACTCATGTTTCCTTTGTTAGCATCATGTAGGATAAAGGTGGAAAAGGCAATGGCACCCTACTCTAGAACTCTTGCCTGGAAAATCCCATGGACAGAGGAGCCTGGTAGGTTGCAGTCCATGGGGTCGCTAAGAGTCGGACATGACTGAGCGACTTCCCTTTCACTTTTCACTTTCATGCATTGTAGAAGGAAATGGCAACCTACTCCAGTGTTCTTGCCTGGAGAATCCCAGGGACAGGGGAGCCTAGTGGGCTGCGATCTGTGGGATCGCACAGAGTCGGACATGACTGAAGCGACTTAGTAGCAGCAACACAGCAGGATAAAGGAGACCCACCAAAAACTTTTACTGTCTAAGGACAAAGAATACTTTTAAAGCATTGAAATAATTTAAGAGATTTATTATAGATTAGTTGAACTTTTGCATTGTGAATTTTGGGGAGTTTTGTTTTGGTTTTAATGCTGAGGTTTCTCAGATTGACATGCCAGGCTTTGATAATGATTTTGGACGCTCTGACTAAATTACGGAGACTTACTTAGGATAACAGTTTTCCTATAGACAGGGATCAAGACCATCCCCATGGAAAAGAAATGCAAAAAAGCAAAATGTCTGTCTGGGAAGGCCTTACAAATAGCTGTGAAAAGAAGAGAGGCGCAAAGCAAAGGAGAAAAGGAAAGATATAAGCATCTGAATGCAGAGTTGCAGAGAATAGCAAGACGAGATAAGAGAGCTTTCTTCAGCGATCAATGCAAAGAAATAGAGGAAAAGAACAGACTGGGAAAGACTAGAGATCTCTTCAAGAAAATCAGAGATACCAAAGGAAAATTTCATGCAAAGATGGGCTCGATAAAGGACAGAAATGGTCTGGACCTAACAGAAGCAGAAGATATTAAGAAGAGGTGGCAAGAATACAGAAAGAAGAATACAGAAAGAAAGAATAATACAGAAAGAAAGAAGAACTGTACAAAAAAGATCTTCATGACCCAGATAATTACCATGGTGTGATCACTCATCCAGAGCCACACATCTGGAATGAGAAGTCAAGTGGGCCTTAGAAAGCATCACTACGAACAAAGCTAGTGGAGGTGATGGAATTCCAGTTGAGCTGTTTCAAATCCTGAAAGATGATGCTGTGAAAGTGCTGCACTCAGTATGCCAGCAAATTTGGAAAACTCAGCAGTGGCCACAGGACTGGAAAAGGTCAGTTTTCATTCCAATTCCAAAGAAAGGCAATGCCAAAGAATGCTCAAACTACCACACAATTGCACTCATCTCACATGCTGGTAAAGTAATGCTCAAAATTCTCCAAGCCAGGCTTCAGCAATATGTGAACCGTGAACTTCCAGATGTTCAAGCTGGTTTTAGAAAAGGCAGAGGAACCAGAGATCAAATTGCCAACATCCGCTGGATCATGGAAAAAGCAAGAGAGTTCCAGAAAAACATCTATTTCTGCTTTATTGACTATGCCAAAGCCTTTGACTGTGTGGATCACAGTAAACTGTGGAAAATTCTGAAAGAGATGGGAATACCAGACCACCTGACCTGCCTCTTGAGAAATCTGTATGCAGGTCAGGAAGCAACAGT
>SJXQ01006946.1:484156-547078 GCA_006408695.1 Aepyceros melampus | reverse complement strand
CTGTGGAAAATTCTGAAAGAGATGGGAATACCAGACCACCTGACCTGCCTCTTGAGAAACCTGTATGCAGGTCAGGAAGCAACAGTTAGAACTGGACATGGAACAACAGACTGGTTCCAAATAGGAAAAGGAATACCTCAAGGTTGTATATTGTCACCCTGATTATTTAACTTCTATGCAGAGTACATCATGAGAAACGTTGGGCTGGAGGGAGTACAAGCTGGTATCAAGATTACCCAAGATGACAGGGAGAAATATCAATAACCTCAGATATGTAGATGACACCACCTTTATGGCAGAAAGTGAAGAGGAACTAAAAAGCCTCTTGATGAAAGTGAAAGAGGAGAGTGAAAAAGTTGGCTTAAAGCTCAACATTCAGAAAACAAAGATCATGGCATCCGGTCCCATCACTTATGGGAAATAGATGGGGAAACAGTGGAAACAGTGTCAGACTTTATTTTTTGGGGCTCCAAAAGCACTGCAGATGGTGACTGCAGCCATGAAATTAAAAGATGCTTACTCCTTGGAAGAAAAGTTACGACCAACCTAGACAGCATATTCAAAAGCAGAGACATTACTTTGGCGACTAAGGTCCGTCTAGTCAAGGCTGTGGTTTTTCCTGTGGTCATGTATGGATGTGAGAGTTGGACTGTGAAGAAGGCTGAGCGCCGAAGAATTGATGCTTTTGAACTGTGGTGTTGGAGAAGACTCTTGAGAGTCCCTTGGAGTGCAGGGAGATCCAACCAGTCCATTCTGAAGGAGATCAGCCCTGGGATTTCTTTGGAAGGAATGATGCTAAAGCTGAAACTCCAGTACTTTGGCTACCTCCTGTGAAGAGTTGACTGATTGGAAAAGACTCTGATGCTGGGAGGGATTGAGGGCAGGAAGAGAAAGGGATGACCGAGGATGAGATGGCTGGATGGCATCACGGCCTCAATGGACATGAGTCTGAGTGAACTCCAGGAGTTGGTGATGGACAGGGAGGACTGGTGTGCTGCGATTCATGGGATCGCAAAGAGTCGAACATGACTGAGCAAGTGAACTGAACTGACTGATATGGCATCACTGACTCAGAGCAAATTGAGCTATTCAAAACAGCTGACCACAGAGCTTGGGAAATTTGTATTCAATTTTCATTGATTGGCAATAGAACTGATAAACTTGGCTTTAGACATAATGAGAAATCCATTTTAATTAATTAATGTGGTTGAAGTATAGTTGATTTACAATGTTGTGCCAATCTCTGCTGTACAGGAAAGTGACTGAGTTATATACATACATACATTCTTTTTTAATATTCTTTTCCACTATGGTTTATCACAGGATATTGAGTATGGTTCCCTGTGCCATACATTAGGGCTTTGTGGTCTGTCCATTCTAAATGGAATAGAATTGCACCTACCAGACTCCCAGCCCGTCCTTCTCCCTCCCTCACTCCCCCTTGGCAGCTACAAGTCTGTTCTTTGTTTTGTAGTAGGTTCATTTATGCCATATTTTAGATTCCACATATAAGTAATATCGTGCGGTATTCATCCTTCAAGGAGACATGCATTTCAGATACGTCTGAACTTTGTGGAACAGTTTTGTTTGACTTTCATTTAATGATGCATCCCTCTCTGACAAATGTCACTCACAGGCCTCTGGAGTTTTCTGTCTAAGGCAACTATCATTCTTTGAGTATTTCCTGAAGTTCAAAACATGGTAATACATCCATTTATTGTGGGAGTTGGTTGAAAATTTCAGATGATCACTGTGGTATTAAATTTGGATAATGGAATTTGCTTGATGTAAGCAGTTTTCCACAGTTGATTTATGAAAGAACCTAAACCTACTTTTGGAGGAATCCCAGACATCACTTCTACCACTTCTTTGTAGCAACATGTATTGTACAAGCTTGAGAAAAATTGGCTATAATGCCAGTTTTATTTCAGGAAGGCCAAGCTTCAGAATTGAGGTGGATAAAGAAAGGTTCTTGATAATAGTTCAGACTTATGTATGGTTCAGGAGATGAGAAAGTAAAAATTTGGGTTGTGCGGCAGGCCACTTAAAGTCCATGTTAATTTCTAAAATGTGAGTGCTTTATTGCTTACATCATCTCCTTTCCATATTTCACCAAACAGAATACTCATGATCTCTCTGTTCCCTCCCATGGCAAAGCCTTTTAGAGATTTTATTTTGGTCTTGGTGAGTGTATTCTTGCCGGGAAAATCCTGTGGACAGACGAGCCTGGCAGGCTATAGTCTGTGGAGTCACAAAGAATCAGACATGATTGAATGGCAGAGCGTGAGTGTTTATAGAGCAATGTTAGTTTCCCCCGTACAGAATGTTATTCTCTTATTTATTGATTAGTCCCATCTTAATAAGATTTAGAAAGTCTGGAGGAAAAGGTGGGGAGAAAAAGATCCAAATATTAGTATTCAATATTTTTGTTATTTTTAGGATAAGTTAGTAAGTGAAAGGGATCCACATGTACTTGGTTTACATGAGAATCAGAATCCTAAAAGTGCTTAGGGTGTTAAAAATAGTTGTAATTCCGGTTTGAAATTTGCATCATTGCAGTATAAAAGCTGAACTGATGTACTTAGAGGTGGTGGGGAATTTTTTTTTTTTAATCCCTGGTCACAGACAGCTTCTGTTTGGAGAACAGAGAAAGGCAGACTAAGAGAAATACAAATAGAAAATGTTTAATCCTGTATTGTAGCTTACTGTAGCATTTCTTATTCCCTTAACTTTCGGACTAGACTTCTACCGGAATTCTATGAACTTGAGTAGTATGTCTAATTGCCAGCTCTGTGACCTTTTTAGATTTTGAACTTTCTGGAATTCTTTGTACTGTCTATAATATATAGAGTGGGAAGGTAACACACACACACAATTAGGACAAGCTAGGAAATATCATAAGTAAAATGGTTACAGCTACAGTTGTTTTGGGATTCATAAATGTGTTTAAGAAGTTCACTTTTTCATCTTTGTAGATGTGTATTTCAGTAACAGGTTTTCATCTCTTCATTTCCCTTCATAAAAGAAAAGGTTTGATATTCCTGAGTTACCACTCACCTGAAATTTACTGATTTGCTCTGATCTGTGCTGTGTACAGAGTGTTATGTTCCTGCCCACGTCTGATGTGAAAGGAGAGAGACAGACAGCACGGTGGTGACTGACTCAGAGAGATGTAAATGATCTTCTTATACTTGAGCTACAGCCACACCTAGAAACCTTGACAATAACAGGGCCTGTGTTTGATATACCTTACTTGTTAAATCCTGTCCGGATTTTAGTATGTCACATGTGTGTTGTTCATCAGCAAAGTTGAATGGTGCTAGAACAATTGCAAGGCTTTAATCAGACTCATGATTACCCTGTTTCTCACTTTGGCCATACAAAGAAAACGAAAGACATAACCAAGACATATTTCTAGTTGTACCTGGTATTGTTGGTTCTAGTTCAGTGGTTTCAGTGCTACAGGTCCTATACTGAGAGAGATTTTCATGGGTAAATTCATTAAGGTTAACATAATTCAGTGTCTGTGGCAAGCTGTTAATGTTTTTTAAAAAACTTTCCCCTCATATAAATAATACATGCTAATTAAAAAAAAAGGAAACTAAAGAAGAAAATGAATGTTTTCTTAAACGTAACATCTGAATATGAGCACTAATGCTATTTAAGTTAATTTTCTTCCTGCAGTTTTCTATTTAGGTATCTTTTTAAAAAAATTGAGGTAACATAAAAAAAAAACAAAAAAAAATGGAGGTAACAGTAAATTCAATTTAACCTAAAAACTATGTTGAGCAGCATTTCCTATTTCATCATTCTTTAAAGACATGACTGAGTAATAGTCCATGGGTTTGGATATTACCATAATATTTGAATATTCACCTATTGTTAGAATTATAGGTAACTTTCAATTTTTCTACAGTAAATGTTTTTAAAGGAAACTTTAAAATTGAATTATAAGCACTTCTTGGTGGTCCAGTGGTTAAGACTGCAGGCTTTCATAATAAATGATAATACATTATTTGAGATAATAAAGGACTATTAGGAAAAATAAAAGACTGTGCTTCCAATGCAGGGGGCACGGGTTCGATCTCTAGTCAGAGAACTAAGATCCCATATGCCCCTTGATCTTAGTTCTGAATCTTAGGCCAGAACCAAGATCCCATAGCACAGTGTGGCTGAAAGATTAAAAAAAAAAAAAAGAATTATAACAAATACAAAAAAAGAGTCCAAATAATAGGCATGTGGAGCATCCCCAGTGGATCAGTGGTAAAGAATCTGCCTACCAATGCAGGAGACAGAGGATTTATTCCTGGCTCGAGAAGATTCACCTGGAGTAGGAAATGGCAGCCAGCTCCAGTATTCTTGCCTGGAAAATCCCATGGATAGAGGAGTCCGGCGGGCTACAGTCCATGGGGTCACAAAGAGTCGGACACAGCTGAGCCAGCTGAGCCCAGAGAGAGCACAGAATAAACAGATAGCTTAGGGAATTTGTAGCGAACATTAATTACCAGCATCCAGAAGTTGTGCCCCTTCCCGATTATTACTCCCCAGAGTTAACCGCTGCTGCTGCTGCTGCTAAGTCGCTTCAGGCATGTCCGACTCTGTGCGACCCCAGAGACGGCAGCCCACCAGGCTCTTCCGTCCCTGGGATTCTCCAGGTGAGAGTACTGGAGTGGGGTGCCATCGCCTTCTCCAGAGTTAACCACTGCTTGTTATCATTGATTGGTTTTGCCTGTTATGAATTTTACACAAATGGAGTCATATGTATGTTCTCCTTAGTGTCTGGCTTCTGTTGCATAGTATTGTGTCTGTGCATTTTGTCCATGTTGTTGCCGATATAGCAGTAGCTGATTTTTTTTTTTTTTTAAATTCTTTCTTTCTTTCTTTTGGTTGTACTGGGTCTTCATTGCTTTGTGGACTCTTCTCTCGTTGCGGTGAGTGGGGGCTCCTGTCTAGTTGCCTGCCATGCGTGGGCTTCTCATTGTGGTGGCTTCTCTTACAGAGCACGGGCTGGAGGGTGTGCAGCTTCAGTAGTTGTGGCTTGTGGGCTCGAGAGCACAGGCTCAGTAGTTGTGGCGCACAGGCTTAGTTGCTCCAGGGCATGTGGGGTCTTCTTGGATCAGGGATTGAATCCGTGTCTTCTGCATTGGCAGGTGAATTCTGCTGTTTGTGGACATGTGGTTTGTTTCCAGTTTTGGCTCTTATAGATGTTCAGCTATATGTCTTTTGGTGCCATATGTTAAATATGTACCTGATAGTAGAAATGCTTGGTCATAGAGTTCATATGTTCAGTTTTCATAGATATTATCTGACGGTTTCCCAAAGTGATTATACCAAATTCCCATCAGCAACATATGAGACTTCCATTTGCTCCTATATTTATCAGTGCTTAGTATTGTTAGTTTTCTTATTTTTTAGCCATTTTACTAGATACATAGTAGTAGTATTCCCTAGTGGTTTTCATTTACATTTCCTTGAGGTCTAATTCCAAAGAAAGGCAATGCTAAAGAATGCTCAAACTACCGCACAGTTGCACTCATCTCACATGCTAGTAAAGTAATGCTCCAAATTCTCCAAGCCAGNCACTACGAACAAAGCTAGTGGAGGTGATGGAATTCCAGTTGAGCTGTTTCAAATCCTGAAAGATGATGCTGTGAAAGTGCTGCACTCAATTTGCCAGCAAATCTGGAAAACTCAGCAGTGGCCACAGGACTGGAAAAGGTCAGTTTTCATTCCAATTCCAAAGAAAGGCAATGCCAAAGAATGCTCAAACTACCGCACAGTTGCACTCATCTCACATGCTAGTAAAGTAATGCTCAAAATTCTCCAAGCCAGGCTTCAGCAATACGTGAACCGTGAACTCCCTGATGTTCAAGCTGGTTTTAGAAAAGGCAGAGGAACCAGAGATCAAATTGCCAACATCCGCTGGTTCATGGAAAAAGCAAGAGAATTCCAGAGAAACATCTATTTCTGCTTTATTTACTATGCCAAAGCCTTTGACTGTGTGGATCACAATAAACTGTGGAAAATTCTGAAAGAGATGGGAATACCAGAACAATACACTTAAAATGGTTAAAATAACCACCTAAATGGCTAAAATTTTATGTATTTTATCACAATTTTAAAATTCATTTGATGTGCTTAATTTCTCCATTAAGTGAATCATCATGCCAACAACCGATCATAGAGCTGAATCCAAAAGTTGTATGATTCAAGCAGGGTTTAAATTAACTGAACCAGACCTGTGGTTTCATTAAGAAGACTATTATCAAGTTGTCCTTTGGAAGCTGTTGTTGTTGTTGCTTAGATACTAAGAGAAGTCTGACTCTTTCCAACTCCATGGACTCTATCAAACCAGGTTCCTCTGTCCATGGGATTTCCCAGGCAAGAATACTGGAGTGGCTTGCCATTTCCTTCTCTAGGAGATCTTCCTGACCCAGGGATCAAACCCACGTCTCCTGCACTGGGAGGCGGATTCTTTACTGCTGAGCCACCAGGGAAGCCCCCTTGGGAGCTGTTGCATGTTATATTTTGAGCTCTCCTTTCAGGGCCTTTGCCACCTCTTTCCAAGGCTTAAACTTTGAGAGTAAAGACAAAAACAATCAGATGAAGATGAAAGATCACTGACCCAGAAACCTGGCTTCTCATAATGGCTTTGTTTCTTCTTGCCATGTAATTTGGACCTCTATTTTACGGAAGGCTAGAAACGTTCCTAAGAATATAGAGCATATTGCCCAGTGAAAGTTGCTCAGTCATGTCTGACTCTTTGAGACCCCAGGGACTATACAGTTCATGGAATTCTCCAGGCCAGAATACTGGAGTGGGTAGCCTTTCCCTTCTCCAGGGGATCTTCCCAACCCAGGGACTGAACCCATGTCTCCCACATTGCAGGCAGATTCTTTACCAGCTGAGCCACAAGGCAAGGCCAAGAATAATGGAGTGGGTCGCCTATCCCTTCTCTAGTGGATCTTCCCAGTGCAGGAATCGAACCGGGGTCTCCGCATTGCAGGCAGATTCTTTACCATCTGAGCTGTGAATGAAGACCAAGAGTATATAGCGCCTTCCAATACACTGTATCAACAAGCTAGCCTTATGGAAGGACAGTGGAATAAAGAACAGTGAAAAGACAGAATGGTTTTGCAGGAGGCAGGGGGAATGAGTGAAGTGGAGGCAAGGGTTTTGAGACACAGAGAGGGCCACACAAAGAGGACAAAGTATCCCGCATACTGCCCTAACTCAGCATCATTCAGACACAGTACACACATGTGCGCGTGCGCACGCGCGCACACACACACACATCCATGTGTCAGGGAGAAGGTGAGGGGAGTGAGAAATGAGATGTGCCCAACTGTGGCTATCACTCAACCTCAATAGTTTCAGAAATCTCCAAGGGGAATGGCTTACTAAGAAACCTTGCCCCCAACCTCACCACCATATCACAGTGAATTAAGAGGCTGGCATATAGACATCTCACATTGCCACCATGGCCATGCCTAAAACTTATCTGCATCCATGACAACGATTCCGTCCTCCCCACCATTACAATGGCAACAGAGTCTCTATTCACTTTCAGTCTAAGTCTGGACCTTTAACCCATGCTCTGGATCCCATCCCTTCTGCACTTGCAGGAATCATGTTTCATCTGTTATTTCCTCTCCTATATTATCATCCACTCCTCTCCCTTTAGCACGTACAAATGATCTAACCTATTCTTTACTAAACTTTTTAAAATTCAAAATATTGTGTGAATATATGTATATATATATATAAGGAAATGATAAATATGGACAGAAGTGCTAAGAATTCTGATTATGAAGTGACAGTCTTAAATGGACATATAGGGTCTAAGAATTTTTTGCACTTTCAGTTTTATTGAGATATAATTTAAATATAACATTATATTAGTTTAAGGTATATAATATAATGATTTGATATATGCATTAACTGTGAAATGATCATAAGTTTATATATAGATATATAATAAAATATTGGCCCTAAAAAAGAAGGAAATCTCTCCATTTGTGTCACACTGATGGACCTTGAGGACATTACACTAAGTGAAATAAGTCAAAGACAAAAACTGTACGATCTCACTTATATGTGGAATATTTTTTAAAAACCAAACTCATAGAAACAGAACAGATTGGTGGCTGCCAGAAGTGAAGGGTGGGAACTGGGGAAAATGAGTAAAGGTAGTCAAAATGTACAGACTTATAGCCTCAAGATAAATCAGTTCTAGTGATGTAACATATACCATGGTGGCTATAGTTAACACTGTATATTTGAAAGTTGCTAAGAGAGTAGATCTTAAAAGGACCCTTTAAGGTAAGGTAAAGTCACTCAGTCGTGTCCGACTCTTTGCAACCCTGTGGACTGTAACCTATTAGGCTTCTCTGTCCACGGGATTCTCCAGGCAAGAATACTGGAGTGGATTGCCATTTCCTTCTTCAGGGAATCTTCCTGACCCAGGGATCGAACCCGGGTCTCCCGCATTGGAGGCAGACGCTTTAACCTCTGAGCCACCAGGGAAGATCTTAAAAAAGGACCCTTTACAAGAAAAAAATTCTAACTATATGAGGTGCTGGATGTTAAACTTACTGTGGTGATCATTTCCTAGTCAATACAAATAACAAATCATTACACTGTATACCTTAAACTAATACTAATTGTTGTATGTCAGTATATCTCAATAAAACTGGAAGAAAAAAATTCCTAGACCCTGTATGCCCATTTAAGACTCTGTCACTTCATAATCAGAATTCTTAGCACTTCTCTCCATATTTATCTTCATCTCCATATCTCCTCAGCCAACTGAAATTGCAGTGTAACTGATCACATCAAGGTCACCAATAATCTTCCTATTATCCAATATTAAGAGACATTTCATCTTATCACATTAGGGACTACTCAGCAACACAGACTCTGTTGATCAGCCTGAACTCCTTGAAATATTGTCCTCCTTTACCTTCCTGGACTCTCTTCCCTCCTGGATTTTCTCCTTTCTCAGACTGAGCCCTCCTCACACTCCAATAGCTATTGTCATTCCTCTCACTTAAGGCCCTCGTCACCTCTTTATCACTAGTCTCAAAATGTAGCACAATGTGAATACTGAGTAAACCTCTAGAAATACTGGTTGAAAGACTGGTTCAAATATTGTAGTGGCTCTCAACCCTGGCTGCTCATTCAATCTAGTGGAAACTTTTACAGGGATATTAATAACCCAAATGATCATTTTCTGATTTAATCTGTCCTGGGTGAGCTTCAGGTGACAACATTTTCTTAAAGCGTCCCAGGTGGAGTTCAGTGATCAGTAGCAAACTTATCATCCCATGCTAGAACTCTAAGGACAGAAAATTTGCAAAATGCATAACTAACATTTTAGAACTTAACCGTTTGTTTAGATTTGAGGTGGAGCTTTAGAAAATGGTAAAGAATCTGCCTAAAATGCAGGAGACCTGGGTTCGATCCCTGGGTCAGGAGGACCCCCTGGAGAATACTTCAGTATTCCTGCCTGGGAATGCCCATGGACAAAGGAGACTGGTGGGCTACACTTCATCGGTCACAAAGAGATGGACACAACTGAGTAACTAACACTTTTCATTTTATTTTAGAATTCTGAGGGAGTGAACTTTAAGTTTACATTAGAAAGTTGTTTGAAATTGGCTCATCCACAGTCATGCCAGATCTACAAACCCAGGAGATGTCTCTCACCCATGCTCAGCCAGAAGCCAAGGGGACCAACCAAATCCCAGATTTTGTCAAATGAACAAGTGACTATGAACATGAGAGCTTTATTTTTCTTCCTCTCCCTTCTGAGTCTGCCAGGATTCTTGGGCGTGCCTTTGCCCCACCCTCTCCCTGGTTTCCAGGAACCAACAGGTCCAAACCCTTCCAAAAGCTCCAGCCTTCCCTCTCCCTTCTGCCTTGAGGGTGCAGAGTCTGCTGCGTGCCTGGCTCACTTGAGAAATTCTGCCTGTGACTGTTGACAACGGAGGCGTCTCTCAGGGATGGCGTGACCAGAGAGGCATATTCACACAGAGGCAGTTTTCTTTGTTTCGTGTGTTTATTACTTGCCTGCAGTTGTGGGCTTTGGGGGTTTAGGGTGAAGAGATGGGGAAGGAGGTGGTCGAAAGAGGGTTAAAAGGGTAGGAACAAAACAACCATAAAAAGCTGTGAGACCCAACCACACTAAGAAACCATTCCATCCACTCGGCCCACTTCTTCCTCTCATATTTTGCTGCACACACATCTACCCGCCCACCCACTGATTCTAGAGAGGGAGGAAGAGAGGTCACAAAGAGAGGTAAGATTTCAACACTGCTTCTTAAATTGTGACTAACCTGTTATTTTAAGATAATTTCAGCAGTCAACTTAGTAGCAAAAGAACTAAGTTCAAAAGGTCTGTCCCCGTGATTGTGGGAGATCCTGGGAATTTCATTTGCCACTTTGCTCAGGAGGCTAGATTCTTCTCAGCAAAGCTACAGGGTCTCACTAGTTTAAAAAAAAAAAAAAAAAAGAGGAAAAAAATACACCAAAGTTCAATTCATGGACACTCAAGCCTTGATCTAAAACTCAAGATAGGATTGTTTGGGTACTCCATATTGTGAATGGCTTAAGGACCAAGAATTTATGCTAGGAGGGAGGTTTAGGAACATATGTAAACTTATAGCTGACTCATAGTTGTTGCACAGCAGAAACCAACACGATACTGTAAAACAATTATCCTTCTATTAGAAATTTTTTTTAAAAAATGCAATGGTTAAGACAAAGATTAAGAAATAAGTGAAAGATATTAAAAACCAGGCAAATAAAACTTGAAAATATATAAACTTTTACAAGAAAATAAGTAATTAAAAAAAATAATAAATTAAAATATTAAAAATTTTTAAAAGAATTTATGCTACTGTTGGTAAGATTCCTATTCTATATATTGAAACAGTGAACTAAAGAAAAGGAAACGAGGGGCAGAGGGGAGGACATAACTATTTGCAAAGGGAAGCAAACTGAATCAAGGAGTGATCATTGCAAAATGCATGGCGCTAGCCTTAGTGTTTGCTGGAGCAAAAGTTGCTGTGCTTATGATTTTTGCCCCCCCTCTCTACTATGAGAAAAGGGTAAAAGTTATACTGCATGGGAAAGTGGAACTACAAGGAGTGGGCGCCCATTATGGGAAGAAGATTCAGTTCTGTCAGAAGGACTGCCTGAGAAGGTGATGAGATCCCCACACTCTTCATCTTCACTGAGCTGAGTCGCTTCGGTCGTGTCCGACTCTTTGTGAGCCCATGGACCATAGCCCACCAGGCTCCTCTGTCTTGGGATTCTCCAGGCAAAAATACTGGAGTGGGTTGCCATGCCTTCTCCAGGAGATCTTTCCAACCCAGGGAGTGAACCCAGATCTCAGCCTTGTGCATTGGCAGGCAGGTTCTTTACCACTAGTGCCTCCTGGACTAGACCTTCATCTTTCACAGGCAGGGTAACTGCCACTCAGAGTTGCCAGTGGATCAAGTTAGAGCCATTAAGTCTTGAAGATGCCTTTTGGAACAGAGACTCAATGATGGTAGCAAAACAGATTATTGAAATTGTCTTTCCATCCCCAGTAATCAACAAATCTATTACATCTAAATGTTGCCCTCATTTCAATTAAAACTTTTAAAACAAAGTAAGTTCATTGGCAAATTTTAAGAATCTATTAAGTACTCAGAATGAAGATAGGTTTTCTGAAGAGAGAAATTTTATTATGCTGAAGAACTAGATTAGAGAGATAGCAAAAAAAATGGTATCATCTAAGCAGGGGTAAAAATTGGAAAAAAAATAAATACAAAAAAATGGAAAAATCAGAAAAATTCTGGCACCTCTGTAATCTTCCTTTCTCCCTAACAATGATCATGGGGCCTCGTTCTTTGTCAAGAACCAGACTGTCCCAGTATTCTCCCCGGGTACTCCCTTGCTTGACTCATTTTCACCCAAGGGTAGGGAGGGAAAAATTAGAGTGAGGTGTTTGTTAGGTTTCAGCCACACTTTTAGACAGCCAGCTCACATTCTATTTGGGTTTTGTAGCCATCTGCTTCTCCTTGGTGATTACAGGAGCTCCACTGAAACCTCCCGTTCTCGCCCCGCCTCCAACCTGGGGCAAGAACCAATGATTCTCAGGCTAAAGCTGAGAGGCCAGTATGAAGAAGGTTTATATGTGATGAAAGATGACAGGGTAATAAAGAGCTGATACCCAGCTTACAGTGGGATCCCTAAGTTAAGTTCCCCTGGACTTGAAGAGCAGCAAAATGCAAACAACTTTTCAGATCCCATGGTTCTTGCTGGGCAAACAGGAACTTCAAGTCTCACCCTCCCCAGAGTTGCTGTGTGCCACAGCAACTGACCACAGCCTTCAGGTCTTTCTATATTACAATCTGATCCTGGTTGTTCCCTGACCAAGTTTTTTTCTTGGAATCCCTCCCTCCTACACCAACTCCTTTAACAGAATCCAAGGCCCTCTAAGTTTCAGCCCGTGCCTCATTCTCCAGTCTCATTTCTCCCCATTCTACATCTCAGACTCTTGCAAATAGGTCAACATGAAATTCTGTGTCATATCTCTACCTTTTGTGTTATCTTTCTCTCTTTCCTATGTTTTACCACATGATAAACCCATACTGTTGGAGAAGGAAATGGCAACCCACTCCAGTGTTCTTGCCTGGAGAATCCCAGGGAAGGGGGAGCCTGGTGGGCTGCCGTCTCTGGGGTCGCACAGAGTCGGACACGACTGAAGCGGCTTAGCAGCAGCAGCAGCAAAGCCATGCTGTCTAAAGCGTGGTCAATCCTGGGTTTTTCCTAAGTTAGAGCATTGCCAATTCCCTGGGGCAGTATGTGAATGAAGCCAGCAGGAACTGGCAGGTTCTTGCCCATTTTGGTGTTGTCATATGCAAACAGCACGGAGCTCACTTTTTGTGGGGAATTAACAAAGCAATACCTCTTTCTAGGCCATTGTGGTTGGCTCTCTTTTGCTGACAACGAAGAAGATGGAGGGAGACTTAAGGCAGTGTTTTTCCTTAGTGCTCCTGAGGGGAGAGAAAAGACCACAGTCTTTCCAGAAAGTTCTAGGAAGCAAAGGCCTACGCTCTATTGAAGACACTTGCAGAACCATGGCTTGGAGTTGTGAGAATCCTACACCAAGATCACCCCCTTCCTCTCAGTCTTCCTCCTCCCCTCTTCCCTTCATCTCACCCCCACCATTTCTACCAAGTTTAGCATTTCATGGTCACTGAATCTGAATTAAAGATTCAGCAGAAAATAATCAAGTTAGTTTGAACTTTCATTTCTTCAAGTATTTCCTTTTATTTATTTGTTTTTTTTTTAATGGGGATAAACAGTCTTTATTTCACCAGCAAATAAATTCAAGTCATCTCAGGTTTGGTAACCAAATGGGTCATAAGAAAACATGTTTGCTCTCAGATTTTTTTTAATTGTAAAATTGTTTTAAAAGGGGGGGGGATTGTGAACATATATATATACATAGGCCTTAGAAATTTATATATAAGGATAAATGTGTAAATAGATATCTTTGTTGTTGTTTAGTCACTAAGTTGTATCTAACTGTTTGCAACCCCATGGACTATAGCCTGCTAGACTCTGTCTATGGGATTTCCCAGGCAAGAATATTGGAGTGGGTTGCAATTTCCTTCTCCACAAGTATTTCCTTTTAGATCACAAATATTTTTAAGACACTGGAGAAAATACATGGCTTTATCCGGCAGACATTCCTAAGACATTTTCTTTGCTAATATGTAAGGTGTTTGGGTGAGGGCTTCCCTGGTGGCTCAGTGGTAAAGAACCTGCCTGCCAATGCAGGAGACATGGGTTTGACCCCTGGGTTGGGAAGATCTTCTGGAGAAGTAAATGGCAACCCACTCCAGTATTCTTGCCTGGAGAATCCCATGGACAGAGGATCCTAGCAGGCTATAGTACATGGTGTCACAAAGAGTTGGGCAAAACTTAGTGACTAAAAGAAACAAGGTGTTTTATATTACCAATACCATTACCAGTTACTTGATAATTCTTTATCTTTCTAGAGTCTATCATATTTGATTCTTGAGCATATATTATTACATCTGATCCTTGCATCAGCCCAAATGTAGTATAGCCACAAATTTCCTCTATTCTGTCCCTAAATATCTCTCAGACTTGACCAGTCCCTCCCTTTCTCCTATGCCTCTGCCTTAGTTCTGGCCTTTATTAATCCTCACCTGAACTTATTACCTTATGAACTTAATATCTCATCACCTTATATTAGCATCCTAACCAGGCAAACGGCCTGCATCCTATTTTCTTTTTCCTCTCTCTCACCACTCCCCTTTAAACTCAAAGTTTACTCTCTGCTGCTCTTGACCTTTCTAAATAACAACCCAATCCTGTTATCTCTGTGATTTAATTACTTTGGAGGTTCCCTTTCAACTATACAGAGTCCAAACTCCTTTGCAAATTACACAAGACTCTCCAAAATCTGCCCCTCTCTAATCTCATCTCTTACCTACCAAATCTCAACCTTTTGCAGTTGACTGAAGATATAATCTTTTCTTATATATTGTGCCTTCGTACATTTTCCTCTCTCTGGGATGTCCTTTTGTTCTTTGTCTACTTGATGACACTTATTTTTCCTTTGAGAAACAGACCTAGCGTCTCCTGTTCCATGGAGTCATCCCCCACCACTCAAAGACAGAATTGACTACTCTGTCTTCTGGGCCACATCTTAACCCTACATTTATTTCTCTAATAACACATTGCATTGTTTTGCAATAACTTCATTATGTCCCTGACTCCCCTAGTAAGCTATGAATTCCATAAGAAGAAAGTAATCATATTGATCTTTACACACTCATTGCTTGCACGGTGCAGTGTTGTTGATTTATAAGTATTGTGTTAGTTGTCCAGCTCTTTGCAACTCCATGGACTGTAGCCCGCCAGGCTCCCCTGTCCACAGAGTTCTTCAGGCGAGAAAACTAGTGGGTAGCCATTCCCTTCTCCAGGAGATCTTTGCAACCCAGAAATTGAACCTGGGTGATCTATAAGTCATTCTTAAACAAGTGAATAAGCAAATGAAATGCAGGGGTGGGGAAAAAGAAATAATATAGGTCTTATTATTTATTATTTAGATTTATTATTCCCACTTAATAGGAGAAGAAGCTGGGTAGATGCTAGTCCTACAAAACTGAAGGCACTTAAGCAGAAAGCTTAGAGTCTAATAGCTATACCACAGAACAGAAGGCAACATGGGGAAATAGGTATACTCAAAGATTTATTTCCAGTTGGGTTGGAACTATAATTACATAGATCCTTAAAGATGAATAGAATTCAACACAAATAAAGAGGGCCACATTAAAACTTTTCTGGAAAGAAGGGTAATAAGTACAAGTCAATGAGAATAAGGAACAATATAAGCAAAAGCATAGAGCTAGTAAGGATGAAGGGAAGGTCATGTAGTTCTTGTCCCCAGAGTTCTTGCAGTATCATGGCAAGTACATCTGTAAAGTTAGATGGAACTCAATCAGTCAGGACCGTGAACTTTTGACTCTGCCAAAGGCAGCATTGGGATCAGCAAATCACTTTTTGTTATTAAATGCTCTTTATAAAACAAGAAACACGAGATGGGAGAGTTGCTCATATTCTTGATTCATGTTTTAGCACAATGATGTTACTCAGCCCGGTCATCTACTTCACTTGGCTTCAAATAACTTTCAGCCTTACCGTAAATCAACTCCATTCTAAGTAGCAAAACTTAACACCCTTGACAGTATTTAAAAGGTTCTGAAAAAGTGAAATTCCAAAATCTTAAAGCTGTCAGTAGTGTAGAAACATGCTTTCATTTTGAAGGAAATTGGCTGCATTTGGATATATAAATTCAGGCATGTGTGCCAAAAAAGAAAGTAATATTACAGATAATGGTCATGCCTGTGTTGTTTACTGTTCTTCATCAGACCCAGGAGGCCAAGAGTATGGTTACAAGCCACATGTGGCTATCATCTACCTAAAATATGGCTAGTGCCAGTTGACTTGTTAGTAAAATTCACATTGAATTTTGAAGTCTTAGTAAAAAAAATTACAGTATCTCAATAATTCTATGTTGAAATGATATTGTACACATATGTTAAAATTTACCCCCCAAAATTTAAAAATTAAAAAAAGTCATACACTGTAGTGTCAATGATGGGTGATATAAAGTGTGTTTGAATCTGTGACAAAAGAGAATGATGGAATGGAAGAATAATACATTGAGTGTGAGTTTTTATATAGCCCTCAATTGACACCCATAGTCTCCTACCCTTACTTAAAAGAGTATCTGTCATTTAGCCACCAACCAAAACCAGAGTCATGATTTAACTTGCAAAATAATCATGAAGCACAACAGGACCTGCCTTTTCCCTCAATACTTCCCAATCCTATTAATATAAAGAATGATTTTCAAATTTTATAGAGTACCATAGTTTTTATTAGTATTATTGTTATTATCATTACTATCTTAGCCTCTTCTGTGACAAAAAGAGAAAAATATTTACCAATCTCTCAGGAATGTTGTGGAATTTCAGTAATTTATGTAGCTAAAGCTACAGCTCCATCAGGTTGAGCCACACTGTTCAATGAGCTTTTTTTTTAAGAATTAAGTAAAGTCAGCTACATAAAACCATAGCCCATGCTTTAAATAGCACTTTATTACATAAATTCATCTCACAACCACAACAAGGAACTGACAGAATAGCCTTTGTTTTGTCAACAATTTTTTTTCCACAAGTTGCACAGCAAAGTTATAAAATAGCCTTCAGGGACTCTCACTAGCAAGATTATAGACTCATGTGGATTGCAAACTTGTAGTTATTCAAATCATCTTTGTTTTAGTAGCTCCAATGTTCTCTTTTTTGTATTGTATAGTATATTTCCTTCTCTCTTTTTTTGGGGATACTCAGCAGTTTCTTTACTACTAAGACAATTTCCCTTTTCTGACCAACCTAATCAGAGAGGGCAATGGCAACACACTCCAGTACTCTTGCCTGGAAAAACCCGTGGATGGAGGAGCCTGGTAGGCTACAGTCCATGGGGTCGTGAAGAGTCAGACACGACTGAGCAACTTCCTTTCAGTTTTCACTTTCATGCATTGGAGAAGGAAATGGCAACCCGCTCCAGTGTTCTTGCCTGGAGAATCCCAGGGACGGGGGAGCCTGGTGGGCTGCCGTCTATGGGTCACATAGAGTTGGACACGACTGAAGCGACTTAGCAGCAGCAGCAGACCAACATAACACAAACATGCACATAACCATATGAGAGACTCCATAAAGTACTGCCCCTGTCCAAGCTACTTGGACAAAATTGCTACTTGTCCAAGCAAAGGTATATAATTTATTGTCTCTATTATATATCATCTATGTTCCACATGTATTATGATTCAGGCCATGCAAATTACATTTTATAGGGAGAACACAAAGATTTGAAAGATTGAATTAAAACAATGCCTAGAATCAAGACTTTTAGAATGCAGATTACCAGTCAATACAAGACCTTTCTCTGAAAAGGAAGCAATATTGTATGATAGATAAAGCAGAGCATTAATAAAAGATAAAATGAACCATGTCAACATCTGATATTATTTACTCTACCATTTCTGCTAACCTCATTTCCTCATTCTTAGAATTGAGATAACCTGCTGCTGCTGTTAAGTCGTTTCAGTCGTGTCTGACTCTGTGCGACCCCATAGACAGCAGCCCACCAGGTTCCGCAGTCCCTGGGATTCTCCAGGCAAGAACACTGGAGGGAGTTGCCATTTCCTTTTCCAATGCATGAAAGTGAAAACTGAAAGTGAAGTCACTCAGTAAGTGTCCGACTCTTCGCGACCCCATGGACTGCAGCCTACCAGGCTCCTCCGTCCATGGGATTTTCCAGGCAAGAGTACTGGAGTGGGGTGCCATTGCCTTCTCCAGAGATAACCTGCTATATATATAGAGTTATTAGGTAAACCAAACCATGCCTACAAAATTATCTAGTAAAGAAGTTTATCTGTGCTATTGTCATGATTATAATAAGAAGTTACCAAGTCTAGGTACCCTTCCCATGAAATATTCATAGGACTGGAGACTGGGAGCTGGAGAGAGCAAGAAAAGCAGTGGTCAAGCTGTGGAAACGACTGGGACCAGAAAGGGAAGGTGAAAGTTAGACTTCGGAAAGAAATGCTAGGGAGACAATAATGTTGACCATCAAAAGCTGGTGTGAAGAGCAAAAGCAAGTAAAATGTAGTTACTAAAAATGAATTTGCACAAAACATGAAGATTTCTGTCTGCATGTTTTAAATGAACTTATCCTTTTAAAAATGTTTGCCATAGATGCAAACATTGTCATTGGAGCTTGGCCTTTTTAAGACAATATCAAATAATGTAGTTGTTTGCCCACACATGCTTTTGCC
This sequence comes from Aepyceros melampus, assembly GCA_006408695.1. Taxonomy (NCBI): domain Eukaryota; kingdom Metazoa; phylum Chordata; class Mammalia; order Artiodactyla; family Bovidae; genus Aepyceros; species Aepyceros melampus. Next base: position 528,648 of record SJXQ01006946.1, on the reverse strand, counting down.
AAAGCAGAGACAGATAGGATGCTATCTACGAAGAGAGATGCCTCAGGTTGTTTGCTTTTCACAGACTCACCTTTATGTACTCCTCCAAATTAGATTTGTTTTTCCTTCTCAGTGTTAAACCAGTCGCATGTCTGTCCTACTTTGGAAGAGCACAATCAGTAACACAAAGTAACTTTAACGTCATCATAAAAATTGCTACTTGTCCAAGCAAAGGTACATAATTTATTGTCTCTATTGTATATCACCTATGTTCCACATGTATTATGATTCAGGCCATGCAAGTTACATTTTATAGGGAAAACACAAAGATTTGAAAGATTGAATGACATATTCAAAGTCAAACAGCCAGGAAATTCTCACTCTCACTCTACAGTGAATGGCTCCAATGCCAACACTGTTTGGCAGACAAGAAAGGCTATGCAGGACTTTCTGTTCTACCCAAGTAATTCCTTGGCCAAAAACTTGAGTAAACTATCTGGACTTGGTAATAGCTAATATTGATGTATTGCACTCAAGAGAGGCAGAAGGAAATCAGAAGTGCTTACCCATCTTTACATTTGAACTTCAGTGACTTATTAAGGAAAATAGCACTGGATTACCCTTGTCTATCAATATGAAGCCAGACAACCACTTGAGAGAGAAGGATAAAGGTGATTCCAGGGGCTAAACCTGGCATCTTTAAGGTTACTTCCTTCTTGTAAGAAGTCCCTGATTTTAGCATCCTTTTCTAGTTTTCCAAACTTAAAGATAATTATGTCTCATTATTTTAAGAACAGTAAAATTTCTACTAATTCCTTCTACCAGAAATGAGAATGTAGAAGACTAAATATTCTCATTTGTTTCATGAAATCATTTCAAAAAGAAACCACAGCGATCCTCTGTCTTCGTGATAGCTAACAGTTTCCTGAGATATGCTGAAGGGTTTCCACCTTCTGCTACAAGGTTTGGGTGTGCTATCCCCATTTCCTGATCTCCCGAGATCAAAAGAGCACTGGAAAGCGGTTGCTTAAAAAGTCTCTGTGAGGAACTTCCTTGTGGTCCTTTGGCTAAGACTCCGTGCTCCCAGTGCAGGGGGCCTGGTCTAGTCCTCTGACCAGGGAACTAGATCCCAAATGCCACAACTAAGGACCCTACATACCAATACTAAGACCCGGTACAGCCAAAAAATAAATAAATAAAATTCTTTCTTTAAAGTCTCTGTTAAAATTTCATGCTTCTCAAGCATGCTAAGTCACTTCAGTCATTTCCAACTCCGTGTGACTCCATAGACAGCAGCCCACAAGGCTCCCCCGTCCCTGGGATCCTCTAGGTAAGAATACTGGAGTGGGTTGCCTTCTCCAATGCATGAAAATGAAAAGTGAAAGTGAAGTCGTTCAGTCATGTCTGACTCTTAGCGACCCCATGGACTGCAGCCTACCAGGCTCCTCCGTCCATGGGATTTTCCAGGCAAGAGTACTGGAGTGGGGTGCCCTTGCCTTCTCCATCTCAAGCATAGTACTTGTTATTTATTATTCAACTTAAGTGAAAATCCTCAGCTGCCACCACTCTTCTACCTCCCCACCACACACTCCTAAGTCCAGAGCTTATATAGAAAAGTGCCACACACATGGAGACCAAGCCTAACTTTTGGAGACCTGAACCAAACTTGGAAAACTTGACCAATCTTTTCAAATTTAACTCATTAAAAACAAAAAACGGTTAAGTGATAAGACATCCACATATCTGTTCATCTCTGCAGGCAGTTGTGTATCTTTTATCACTACTCTGCTCCAATTCCATTTGTGCAACCACCATGTCAAACATGTCCAAACTTTAGGTTGGCACTAGGCTGTTAACAATGAGGTAAGTCAAAGAGGAGGGTGCGATAATGCAAACTCAATTCACCACACAGTGAATCCGCTCTGCCGTGGCGATGCACGGTACTCCAGAGATGCTCCACAAACTCTGCTCAGAGGATGCTTAGCCCCGCAGAATTCAACCTCAGGACTTCTGGGTCACCCCTGATGCTTCTCTTCAGCCTGAGTCCTTCTTGGTTTCCATCTTTGCTTTCTGCTCATGGGTGTTTTCCACAAAATCAAATGTACTTCCAGACATTGAAAACAGATGAGGTTTGGGGCAAAAAGTGCTAGTGTTTTGGATCCTGTTTCAATAAAGGTATGTTCAGTTCAGTTCAGTTGCTCAGTCGTGTCCGACTCTTTGCAACCCCAGGAATCGCAGCACGCCCAGACTCCCTGTCCATCACCAACTCCCGGAGTTCACTCAGACTCACATCCATTGAGTCAGTGATGCCATCCAGCCATCTCATCCTCTGTCGTCCCCTTCTCCTCCTGCCCCCAATCCCTCCCAGCATCAAAGTCTTTTCCAATAAGTCAACCATTCGCATGAGGTGGCCAAAGGACTGGAGTTTCAGCTTTAACATCATTCCTTCCAAAGAAATCCCAGGGCTGATCTCCTTCAGAATGGATTGGTTGGATCTCCTTGCAGTCCAAGGGACTCTCAAGAAGTCTGTCAACAAACTCAGAATGCCGAGGACGCCTTTTAGAAGGATAACATCCAGTTTGGCTCCAACCATCCAAGAAAAAGAGTTCTTCATCTTTTTGCATCAGAATCATCCAGAGAGATTACTTAAAGTATAGCTTCCAAGTTTACTGAACTGCAGTCTCCAGGGGTAGAAACCAGGGATATCTTTCTAGAAAGTTGCCCAGCTTATCCTACTGTAAAATGCAAATTTGAGAAACATTGGTAGGGCCTAAATTGGTCATATGAAAATTTGAAACCATGGTGCTAATCACTTCTTTACAACTTGAATTTGTCCTAGACTATGCAATTGTCCTAACAGGTGACAGCTGCCTTTCCAGAAGGTTCCAAGTTTATATTGTAGGCATGCAACGGGGATGAGGCTAATACCCACCTAGACCATAAACCTGGTTTGATGAGATGAAAATACAGAACATTCCTCCCTTCTCTCACCTGCCCTCACTCCTGACCAACAGCTGGCTGGTTACAAATGTGGGTACTTTACTGATAAGAATTATATCCTGTGTCAGTGTTTGTTTGTTTGTTTTTTAATTAAATGACAGCATTGGTTGTACAGAATTTTTTAAAGGATTTAATGTACTCACTCTACGTCAATGGCAAATATGTTGAACCCAAACACCTGAGAACTAGGATTCCTAGGGTAGAAGTTCATAAAGTTAGTACGACACTGAATACAACAGATCAAGAGCTGAGTAACAGTGTGACCTGTAGCCAGTCCAGACCTGAGCTCAGTGATAGCTCTGACTTTCCTCTAAGCCTCAGTGGAGAGGAAGTTCAAAGACAGTTAGCCACTAATGGGAAATTCATGTTCACTTTCGACATCCCCTGTTTTTCCCTTTTTTTACTGCTACAACTGCAAGTTGAGTTTCTACACGTAAGCAGACAGCCATGGGTAAGCCCAGTTGAAATAATGCCAACTGATCAGGTCACACAGAGAAAGATGTATAGTGACTGAACAAAAGCCAGAGAGAACTCATGTGGCCACACACATAGCATCAGCAGTGTCTCGTAAAATGGGAGAGTATTTGGTCAAAATTTTTCCAAAAACATCAAAAACTAGATAAATTTAAAACAAGTTTAAAGTAAGTTATTTAAGTGCAAATATAATAATACAGTAAAAACTTGATTCATTGTTGTATTCAACAAATGTGCATTGAGCACCTGCTATATGGGAGGCTCTATGCCAAGCACTGAGGACTCAAAGGGAATCAAGAGACAGACTTGACCTCAAAGAGCTTTGTTTCTAGGAAATGGGAGATAAATATGTGAGCATGGGTTTGCAATAAGGAATTATGGGTGTTATGGTAAGTGGGTGGATAGGTGACTGTGGGGACAAAAAGAGGGAATAAAGAATAGTTACTGGTCTTTGAGAAGAACGCAAGAGCCAACCTGTATTGAGTCTTTGATAATGAGTAGATACAGTGAAGAAAGTCTTTCCGGGAAGTGTGAACAAACACATAAGGACATAAAACCGATTTCACATTTGGAAAATGCCAAATAGTTTGGGACCAACGGAACATCACAGAATACAAGGTACAAGATCCAATAGTGATAATTCTGCAGAAGTAAGCAGGGGACCCCCATGAAGAGCTGTGAATGTTTTGCTGAGGCTCAATAAGGTGCCAATGAATACTTTTAGATCTCAGAGGCTCAGAAAGTTTGCTCTGGAGAAAAGGTAGAGATTAAATAAACATAAGCAAAAGAGTATTTTGTTGCCGGTAAGTCATTCAGTTGTGTCCAACTCTTTGTGACCCCATGGTCTGCAGCACGCCAGGCTTCCCTGTCCATCACCAACTCCCAGAGCTTGCTCAAACTCATGTCCATTGAGTCAGTGATGCCATCCAACCATGTCATCCTCTGTCATCCCCTTCTTTTCCCTGCCCTCAAACTTTCCCAGCATCAGGGTCTTTTCTAATGACTCAGCACTTCCCATCAGGTGGCCAAAGTACTGGAGTTTCAGCTTCAGCATCAGTCCTTCCAATGAATATTCAGTGTTGATTTCCTTTAGGATTGACTGGTTTGATCTCCTTGCAGTCCATGGGACTCTCAAGAGTCTTCTCCAACAAAACGTGGTCCACTGGAGAAGGGAATGGCAAACCACTTCAGCATTCTTGCCTTGAGAACCCCATGAACAGTATGGAAAGGCAAAAAGATGTGACACTGAAAGGAGTACTGGAGGCATGGGAACAAGTATGGAGGCCATTGCACTAATCTGGACAAATCAGGAAGGCAGGGGTAGTTTTTCATTGACTACTGGGCTTCCCTGGTGGCTCAGACGGTAAAGAATCTGCCTGCATTGAGGGAGATCCAGGTTTGATCACTGCATCAGGAAGAATCCTGGAGAAGAGAATGGCTATCCACTCCAGTATTCTTGCCTGGAGATTCCATGGACAGAAGACTTTGGTAGGCAATAGCCCATGGGGTCACAAAGAGTCAGAGACTACTGAACAACTAACACTTTCACTTTCAGTGAAGTAGAGATGCATACAGATACCGGAGCTGCTAAGAGAGTAGAAATAACATGCCCCTGACAAAAATGCCAGCTGGCCTAGTGTCTCTCTTCTTACTCTTTCAAGTAGTCAAGTTATTGGTTTAAATAACTCCATGTGGGACATAATGGGTGCAGCAACAGTCTAGAAGTAATTTTATTTCTCTGATAAATTATTCAGGAGTGTTAGTTCAGTTCAGTTCAGTTCAGTCGCGCAGTCGTGTCTGACTCTTTGCGACCCCATGAATCGCAGTATGCTAGGCCTCCCTGTCCATCACCAACTCCCGGAGTTCACTCAGACTCACGTCTGAGTGTTAAGGAGCAGTAAGATAACTGAAATTAGACAAGGAAGGAAGCAAAAGGAAAGAGCCAGGTTAATATAAAATAAGCAATGCTCAGTGGTTGCCAGAGAGTAAGGGTTGTGCGTAGAGTTTGACTACAAAGGGTTATCAAGAGGAATAAAATTGCTGAATCGTCTGGTAGTGCTATTTTTAGCTTTTTAAGGAACCTCCATACTGTTTTCCATAGAAGCTGTACCAATTTACATCCCCATCAAAAGTGTCAGAGGGTTCCCTTTCTTCTACACCCTACCCAGCCTTTGTTATTTGTAGACTTTTCTTGGTGACGCCATTTTGACCATTGTAGTTTTGACTTGCATTTCTCTGATAATCAGCAATGTTGAACATCTTTTCATGTGCCTATAGGCCATCTGTATGATTTTTTTGGAAAACTGTCTATTTAGGTCTTCTGGCAATGGCACCCCACTCCAGTACTCTTGCCTGGAAAATCCCATGGATGGAGGAGCCTGGTAGGCTGCAGTCCATGGAGTAGAAAAGAGTTGAACAGGACTGAGCGACTTCAGTTTCACTTTTCACTTTCATGCATTGGAGAAGGAAATAGCAGCCCACTCCAGTGTCTTGCCTGGAGAATCCCAGGGACAGGGGAGCCTGGTGGGCTGCCATCTCTGGGGTCACATAGAGTTGGACACGACTGAAGCGACTTAGCAGCAGCAGCAGCAGCAGCAGCCCACTTTTTGGTCAGGTTTTTTGTTGTTATTGAGATGTATGAGCTGTTTAGATATTTTGGAAATTGCCTTTGTCAGTTGCACTTAACTTTTGCAAAAAATATATCAAAGAGAATAAATTTTACTATATGTAATTTTTTAATTGAAGGAAAAGGCAAAAAAAAAAAAACTTTTGAAATTCTCAAAAGTGAATCAGTTTATAGCAACATGAGAAGAGTCACTTGCTCTTGGACATTCGTTCATTCATTTAACAAATACACATTGAGCACACAGCCAGAAACTGTGCTACATGTTGGAGACATGGTGGGAAACAGGCCCCATGGAGCCCACAGTCTAGTGGAAAAGACATCCATTAAATAAATACTTCTGTAAATTCAATTATGATTGTGATAGCAAGAAATAAATAAGAACACATTATGGAAACACTTGAGAGGTATCCTTGAAATAGTGATATTGATGTTAAATCCTGAAAGATAAGATTGAGTTGATTTAAGATGAAGAAGGGTGGGCAATCGAAAGAAAGAACACCATTTAGGAAGACCCTGAGGTAGGAGCCCTCACACACCCACACGCACTCTCACATGTGCTCACCAAGACCATCACAAACTCACCTACTCATTTACACGTGGAGACACTCTGTGCTTCTAAGATCCTTTGCGCTGTGTAACATTTCTATGATAGAAACTGGAAAAGGCTTTTTATCTACCACTTACCAGATGTGTCACCTCAAGAAAGTTTTTTTAACCTATTAGTACCACAATTTTCTCATCTCTAAACAGGATTATTAATTAGTCATTATAATATTCCAGTTAGTAATTAGGACTTGAAGATTGGCTTATTATAAAGAATAAATTGGTTAATAAAAATAAAGCCTTAATAAGAACACCTAGAGCATTAAGTGCTCAATAATAGTATTTGTTATTGCTATCACTACTACTATACAATTATTTTTAGAGACACTCTTTTTCTTTCTTAAAGAGATGGCTCTTGGACTTCATTTCTGGAAACAGTGTAGAAGAACTACACTCGACCCACCACACTAACTTTCTATGTATAGGGCCTGTGCCTTGAGCCATCGGATGGGATTCATAACTATTAAAAATGTTTTTTCAGTGCAAAAAGAAGCTTTGGGGTCTCTTTGGGGTTAAATCCATTCATCTTTCCCTTATTTAATCCTTAGGAGCACATCTTATAAACTTTCACTTCCAGATATGGAGCAATTGATGTTGGAATAGCCCTTCTGTTATAAACAATAAAGTTGGAGCTAGCACATAAAGCCATTGTTTTTAGACAATGGACATTTTTTTAAACACTGTATTTAGACAATAGGAAACACAATGCTATGAGCCTTGAGAAAGGAGAACTTCAGAAAGTGAGTGCTGTGATTTCCCTGGATCTTTACCTGGGCACAATTGCCCAACCATGACAGAGCAAACTAGAATCCAACAGAGCACAACGGTCCTGCTGAGCGGAAGAGGCCGAGGTCAGAGCTGAGGAAAGCCGAAGCAATCAGAATCTGCAGGGCAGGGCACCAGAAAGTAAAGGAGGTATGTTGGGGGTAGAGAGAAGGGAGAGAGCCAGAACTTGTGCAGAAGTTTCTCTACGAGTCCTTGGCTTAAAGCTAAGATGCACGTGCCCATGGCAAGAGTACCTGAGGCTTGTAGTAACTATAGAGAACAGTTACCATAGAGACAAGGACAGAATAGACATACTAGATACCAAGCAGTGCTAGAAGACATGGAAGCTCTGGCAAGGCCCACGCAATAATCACCCTAACAAAGTCTAAAACCAAGCCTTTAAAAGACCCACAGTGAAAACTGAATTTAGAGGTTGAGACCCATAATAATTGAGGGGCTTGGGAAACATATTGAGTTTTCCAACAGGTGTCCTCTAGCAAAGAATAAAAACAAGCCTACAGGATGCCAGGTAATCAATAGTAAATGAGCTGCATAATAGAAGAAACAGGAACACTTCTCAAAGGAAGATAACAAAAGTCCAGAACCTATACATGCACCACCACCAACGTGCGGTACATAATTTTAAAAACTACTAGACATGCAAAAAACAGCAAAGTGACCCATAGTTAAGGGGAAAACTCCAGTCCCAAAATTACTGAGATGACGTTTTTAGAAAAATAAAAGTTTTTTAAGCAACTGCTTAAATATGTTCAAAAAATTAAGCTGATAGGGACATCATGAGTTAAAAGGTAAGGACTCTGCTGAGAAATGGAAACTATAAAGAAGAGCTAAATGGAAATTTTAGAACTTAAAAATTACAATGACAAAAAAAAATCACAGTAGGTCAGAAAGGAGAGGGAAACAGTCAGTGATGAACTTGAACATAGGAAGGCAAATCTATAGCAATTATCCAAGCTAATGAATAAAGAGAAAATATTTTGAAGAAATATAAGCACATCCTTAGAGACCCATAGGACAGCAGAAAATGGCCTAAATATGTGTAATTAGAGGCCCTGAAGAAGATGAAAAATGAGGCAAAATAGACTTCTTAAAGAAATGACAAAAAGGCAAGTTACTAGTTGAGAGAATTTTCTATAGTACATATATGACAGTAGGCTTATATTCAAAATACAGTTCAAAATTTTTATAACTTGATAATAATGATACAATCTAATTATCTTTGATGAGCAGAAGAACTTGAACAGGCACTTCACCAAAGATATCTGTATGGTGATGAGCACAAGAAGAGACGTTAAACATCATTAGTTATCAGGAAATTGCAAATTAAAGCTGTGATCAGATACCACTACATATCCATTGGAAAGATACTATCACACACCCTTTCAAAAGGCTGACAATACCAAGTAATTGAGGAAGACTGAGAATAGTATCTTCTCTCGCTATTGAGAATGGAAAATGGTGCTGTCACCTTGGAAAAACAGCTTGACTGTTTCTTTTAAAGTTAAACATACTTATCACATCAACCAACTATACCACCCCAAGTATTTACCAAAATGAAATAACCTACTTCCACCCAAAGAGTGCCCATGGCAATTTTATTCATAATAGCCTAAAACTGAGACAATTGAAATACCCACCAATAGGCTAACAAATTGTGTTATTAATACAATTAAATACTATTCAGCAATAAAAAATATGAATTACTAATAAATACAACCTTGTGAATGAGCCTCAGAAACGTCATGCTAAGTGAAAGGAACTCAATACAAAGGATATGTGTACTGTCTGATTCTATTTGTATGAATACCAGAAGAGGCAAAACTCATCTATACTGACAAAAATGAAATCAATGGTTGCCTGGAACAATAGCTTAAAGAAGAGACTGATTGCAGAGGTTGTGTATGAGGGATCTGTGAGAAAATGAGCTATATCTTGATTATGAGGATGATAGTATATACATTTACTTAACTATACACTTAAAATATATGCATTGCATTGTATGGAAATTATACCCCACAAAGTTGACGTTTAAAATAATACTTACATAACTCTTTTAAGTTAGAAGGCTTGTTTTCATCATTATCCTGTAATGAGTCATTCAGCAATAAATTTTGTAAGGAACAAGTTCTTTTTGAATCATTCACAAGCACCCCAAATGAATATGTAACCATTCGTTTTTGTTATATATGTGTGGCTGGAGAAACCTAAGCTTGTTAAACTAATAATAATAAAACTCCTGCCCATCATCTCTGATTCTAAGCTGCAGAAGAAACTGTAACTTCAGTTCTCAAATTTCTAAGCATCCTCAGTAACTATTTGTTGACCAGTTCCTAAAGTGAGTGTCTAGATTTATTTTATAAACAAGTTCTCCTGCCATCTAATATCTTGGCTGCTGCAGAATTTAGGAGAATACTTCCTAGAAAACACCAGTCTTGCAGCAAACATAGAGAGAGTCTGCACAGTGAACCAAGGCTACTAATGGTCAGAGAGACCATCCTAATCACCCTCCTCAAGCAGCCTCTTATAGGACCTTCTTATAGACATTTTTGCTCAAGGACCCTTTATAGACTATTTTGAAAACATAGGCAATAGGCAAGATGGACTTTCTTTTCCTTAAAATTTTCCTACAGGCAGTGGGAAATTGATGGACAAAAGGGCACTGCTAAGCCTGTGCAGTGACCATGTGTGTTAAAACGAGTGCTTCAACTTACTGGAACACCTACTTCCATTACTGATTTGGAGCCTTATAAGAATAGCAGGATGCTCACTTCAGCAGTACATACACAAAAACTGGAACCATACAGAAAAGATTTTTACAGCCCTTGCACAAGGATGACACAAATTCATGTAGTGTTCTGTGTATTTACATGTGGAATATAAAAAAAAAAACACACAACTCACATAAAAAGAGAACAGATATATGGTTACCAGAGGCAAGAAGTGGGAGGTAGGAGAATTGGGTGAAAGTGGTCAAAGTTACAAACTTTCAGCTAAAAGATAAATAAGTAGTAAGGATATAATGTACAACATGATGGCTGTGGTTCACACTACTGTATACTTGAAAGTTGCTAAGAGCATACATCCCAAAAGTTTTTATCTCAAGGGAAACCAAAAACTTTATAACCATATGAGGTGATGGATGATAAATAAACCTACTGTGATAGTCATTTTGCAACTTACATATGTCTAGTCATTATTCTGTACACTTTATTTATTTTTTTAATTAATTTTTATTTTTTTAGTTTGTTTTGCTTTACAATACTGTATTCGTTTTGCTACACATTGACATGTTTAAACTTATATAGTTCTGTATGCCAATTATACCCCCGATAAAACTGAAACCAAAAAAAAAAGGAAGAACAGCAGGAAATATGTAAAAGTCCACTACAAGCTCACAGTTCCACAGGTCAAAAGCCTGGGTGGATTTGGCTGTATTCTCTGTATGGAGCTTCACAGGGACAAAATAGTCAACTGGAATGAGCTCTTATCGGAAGGCTCTGAGGAAGAACCTGCTTCCAAGCTTATCCAGGTTGTTGGCAAAATCCACGTCCTTGGGCATGTGAACTGAGACCCTGTTTTCTTTTGGATATCTAGAAACTACCTGAATTTCTTAGCTTGTGGGCACCTTCCTCTGTCTTCAAATTCAATAACTGTGGGCTGAATCCTTCTTAGAATCTCTCTGACCAGCCAAAGAAAACTCTATGCTTTTAAAGTGTTTAGGTGCACCTGAACAGTCTCCCTAGTTTAAGGTCAACTGATTAGCAACCTTAATTACAACTGAAAAGTTACTTTTGCCATCTGACATAATCTAGTCACAGGAGTAACACCAGGGTAGAGGTCATGGGCATCTAGAATTCTGTCTACCATACTGACACTTCATTTGTCCAGCATTGCTGACCTTCATTGTATCCCTAATGATAGCATTCATTCAAACATTTTAAAGATGTTTTTAAAAACAAATGCTGCAAATCAGTGATTCAGAGTCCACTTTCCAGGTTACAATTATTAAGACTGGGATAAAATTAAAAATATTAGATTTAAGGCTATAGGAACTCAGTTTAAATTCCAGAGTTCAGACATGAGAGAAGTCAGTATGACCTGGGGAAAGTTTCATAAAGGAAGTAGCAGTCAAGCAGAGCTTTCAAGGACCAACAGAATTTGGGTAGGCAAGAGCATGACTACAGACAGGAGTAAACAAAGCCTCTGATGAGCAGCAAGGAGACTCACCTGATAGCTTTTGGAGAATAACAGAAGATAAGGTTAAACAGTTGAGGGAAGTTAAAGTCTTGTCCTGTGAACCAGGACAAGAGTTTGCACTTGATTTAGTGAGCAACACTAAGCCTTTGAAAACTTTTTAAGTTTCTGTAAGAGATGCTAAATGGTTGGAAATTTGTGGATTGTTGAGAAAAATGAGATCAGAGAAAGAATAATTACAAAGCTATCAGGGACAAAAATTGCTGATCTATTAGAGATACACACTGACTTTCTATGATGAGTGTAGTAGGCTTTAACATACTCCAGAAAAAAATAAGGGGAAAGAATGGCAAAATATTTACAATTGATGAAGCTTTATGCCCAATATGCATGTTCAATATAATATTCTCTTACTTTTGAGTATATTTTAATTTTTCACAGTAAAATTATTTTTTTAAGTCTATTGTAGTAATCTGGGAAAACCTAAACATGGGTGGTAGCAGGAAAGATAAAAAAAAATTGACTAATTCAATATACATTTAACCTTGATAACAGATTTGATATAACAATTGCAGGAAGAAACAAAACTGACTCATTCTATAGCTTTGGAAATAGAATAATGGCATAATAGAGAACCTGTTAACTGTCTATAAATTCCTGAGCTTTAAACAATGTACTTCACTGGGCTGTACGATTAGAGTATGTATGGAAATGAATAAACAATGTAAGTTAAATTTCTTTTTTTTTTTTATTTTATTATTTTTTTAATTAATTTTAATTTTTTTAGTTTGTTTTGCTTTACAATACTGTATTCATTTTGCTACACATCGACATGAATCGCCACGAGTGTACATGAACTCCCAATCCCGACCCCCACCTCCCCCCTCCCACCCTACACCCTCTCTCTGGATTATCCCCGTGCATCAGTCCCAAGCATCCTGCATCCTGCATCAAACCTGGACTGGCGATTCGTTTCACTTATGATATCACACATGTTACACTGCCACTCTGCCAACCCATCCCACCCTCTCCCTCTCCCACAGAGTCCAAAAGGCCATTATATACATCTGTGTCTCTTTTGCTGTCTTGCGTACAGGTTTATCATTGCCATCATTCTAAATTCCATATATATGTGTAAGTATACTGTATTGGTGTTTTTCTTTCTGGCTTACTTCACTCTGTATAATCGGCTCTAGTGTCATCCACCTCATTAGAACTGATGTAAGTTAAATTTCTGTCTATAGATCTCTTTCTCTGTCTTCTGCACCACATGAAAAAACTGGACATATTTTCACCAAATTTAGAGGGTCTGTTTGGAAAAATCTACCTGTCTAGTGTACCCTTATTTGCTCTATAAAAAAATCATTTTGTGAGACCCTAGATGAGTCTCATTCATTTATTTTTATTCTTAAAGTAATATAGTATACTATTTTTCAACTCTCTACAAGTTGAGTCCAGAAATTTACCTTTTGAAAAAGTTTTCCAGGAGTCTGGAAAGATTTGCATAGAACCCAAAAGGTTCAAATGCTTGTTTGTTTTCCCAAGTGATATATTTAAAATTTTCTTCAGATAGACATAAGAAGTTACACCAGACAAAATTGCTGTCCTTAAGATTAATAATTCTCACTTCCATATATGTAAGAGCCTTTTAAAAAGGATAATTTTTTGACAACTTTAAAGCAACTCTGGAAGGAACACTTCTTGGGAAGAGTGGAGGAGAGACAGATTTTTTAAAAAATGAATGACAGTGATATCCAATGTAAAAAACATTTGGAGCCAATCCGAAAAGACGGATCTCAGTGGGCAGGCTCCCACTGGAATAACGGCCTAAACTGAAGAAACTTAAGTGCAGAGAGAGGAGAAGTTGACTTTCAGGGCAGTGAGATACCTGAGGCTTTCAGGAGAGCCAGTCGAGAGGAATTCCACACTTTCATGCAAGTATTAAAACTAAAATCCTGCCTGAGAAGAGACACTGGCTGCACACACAGAGACAAGGCCATGTGAATTAAGATACCATGAATTAAGAAAATAAACAGCAATTTCAAACTTAAGCCTCAAATCAATTAAGCTAAGGAATCTAGTCATATTTCACAATCTGAAATTTGCCCCTATTGTCAAGCCCCAAGATACTAAGCTGTTCCAACAAGAAATGCATGCTGGATCTAATTACGAAGTCCACAGAACTACTGAAATCTTTATTCAGATTAATAGGCAGAATCCTTTTCACTTAAAAAAAATTATCTTTAGGCCTAAAAAAGTATATTTCAGTGGAACTTGGCAAAATAGATGGATATCTATTTTCTGAAACCATGGCTTTCCTTGAGTTGAGTCTTCACTTTCAAGTCTGCAGTTTCCAATGAGTGCCTACTCTGGTATTATCATTATAAGGTCAGTTGGTCTAAAATACAGCCATTTAATTTGTGATCACGTTGCTTCTCACATGGGCAACTCTAGGTAGTGTTATCCAAGGTGGAGAGTAGCAGGTTTATTCATACACGTGCCAGAGGGTAGAATAACTAATGATTGTCAGAGAAGATTTGTTGTAAGTTTCAAACAATGAAAATTCTTTAAATCATTACAATAATTTCTAGAATTTTATCTCAATAATTATTTTATGGTTTCTATTAAAGTTTATCAATGGTTAATGAGGTTCCTGGTCAATGCCAGGCATTATAGGTAATAAATAAAATGGAGATGATGTATCATCCATTAAATCAATAATTATGTGGAAGAGATCCTCATAGATTCTGAAGACAAAGTACAAGGCCGAAAAAGAGGTATTCATCTTAATTACTTTGAGAGAAATAATAGTAACAGAAAAGAATATAAAGCTTCTTTCAATAGGTTAAATTTAGTGCTCCACCCCCAAAAAAGATATAAACATCATAAACCTCAGAACCTATGACTATGATCTCAACTGGAAAAAGTCTTAGCACATGTAATTAAAGAATCTCAAAATGAGGCATCATGGATTATCTATCTGAGCCTTAAATCCAATGACAAGTGTCCTTATAAGAGACACCCAGTGGAGAACACAGGGAGGGGAGAAGAAGTCCATGTGAAGACGGAGGCAGGGATTGGAGTTATACTGCCACACGCCAAGGAAGGTACGGGGCTGCCAGAAACTGAAAGAGGTGAAGAAGGACTCTTCCCTATAGCCTTTGGAAAGAGCATGGTTCTGAGAAACCTTGATTTCAGATGCCTGGCCTCCAGAATTGTAAGAGAATAAATTTCTCTGTTTTGGTGGCTTAAGTCACCAAGTTTGTAATTTGTTACACAGTCCTAGGAAACTAATATACCTAAGAATTAAAAGCTAGATGACTTAGAAAAGTGTTTTCTGAGAGCAAAAAAAAAACCAGTTTAGCTGACTCCCAATCTCTCCTTCAAACCTAGTTTCTATAACACAGGATCCAACATGTCTGGCACATAGCAAGCATTCATGAGTTTGCCACCTCATCTCCATAGGCATTTCAACAACCCATTCTGTTACCACCACAGAGCCACCGCCCAGTCACAGCTACTCTCCAAAATCTGCATTTCCTAATTAATTTAGACTAAACTGTGCACTAGAATCTTCTTCACTTGTACCTGCTGGAAGCCTTAAAAACCCTGGAGATTCTGTTCAAGTGTGTCTGGAATGGGGCTAAGGTATTTGCATGATTAACAAGCTTCATAAAAGATGCTGATGTCTTTGGTGGCAAAAACTGAAAGCTTGACAACCTAAATGCCCATCGACAGAGAAATGGACAAAGAAAATGCAGTACATATATACAATGGAATACTGTGTGTATACTCAGTCATGTCTGACTCTTTGCAAACCCATGGACTGTAACTTGCCAGTCTCCTTTATGGAATTTTCCAGGCAAGAATACTGGAGTGAGTTGCCATTTCCTCCTCCAGGGGATCTTACTGATGCAGGGATCAAACCCACATTTCTTGTATATCCTGCATTGGCAGACACAATGGATTATCACTCATCCATTAAAAGAATGAAATAATGCCATTTGCAGCAACTTGGATGGACCTAGAAATAGTCATACTGAATGAAGTAAGTCAGAGGAGAACTATTGTATGCATCCCTTACTTATGGAATCTAAAAAGAAATGATACAAATGAATTTACTTATAAAACAGACTCCCATAAAACAAACTTATGGTTGCTAGAGGGAAGAATGCAGGTACAGGATAGGGAGTTTGGGATGGACATGTAAACACTGCTATATTTTAAATGGATAATCAACAAGGGCTTACTGCAAAGCACAGGGAATTCTGCTGTGTTATGTAGCAGCCTGGATGGGAGGGGTTTGGGGGAGAATGGATACATATATATATGTATGGCTCAGTCCCTTTGCTGTTCCCCTGAAACTATCACAACGTTGTTTGTTAACTGGCTATACCCCAATACAAAACTAAAAGTTTAAAAACAAAAAAGATTGAAACCCTGAACCTAGGGCATTGAGCAGCTGGACTAGCTGTCCGGTACTCTTACCCCCAAATCTTTTGGGGCTTATAGACAAGGAGAATAGTGTGATGGAGGGACCAGGGGACAAGGGGTTGGAGGACAAAGGACACATATAAGAAAGCTAGACACACTTTGAGAACGATCTCTACTTAGTCCACCTGGAAATGTGTCATCCATGCAATGTTTCTGAGTCTATACAGACACCAAAAGTGGAATGAGGGGACTGAGAAGATAAAGCTAAACCGGACTTGGTGCACAGCTGAAGAAAAACATCTTTCAGAATTAAATCATAAATTCCATATGAAACAATGTCTATACACGGAGGCATAAAATAGAAAATATAAACTAAAAAGGAAGCCACGAAATTAAATTCTATTTAAGAAGTATTTACTGAATGTGTCCAACGTGTAAGATGTTGTGCTAGGTGTGGAGCCTCTGATAAGGAGTAAGATGGTCACTCCCCTACTGTCAAGGACAAATCCTGGGCACCAGCAGGAAAACCAAAAACCCAGGTATCTGGTTGTAACTAATGTATAAAACCTCGTATTGGGCCATATCTGAGAGACCAACAAGAACTTTGTCACTGAACTTTCTCCCTGGAGTCATGTTCAATACAGAGCTGATGTTATCAGAAAATGAGTCAGTGGTACTGAGTTCAAGAAGTTGACATTTACTAAAGGTTAGAGGAATTTGAGAAAAGTCTCCACTCCTGATTAACTAAAAATATAGAAAGGATATTAAATGTGTCTGATTTGATTAACAAATAGAGCTGGAAGATTTGGTCTTTGATACTTCAGGGAATTCCTTAGTGAAACACCAAACTACAGTATTTGAATTAATTCTTTGCACAGGACTGCTTGATTTTTCTTGTTTTAGAGTGCCACCTATGCCATTTTCCATTAACTTATCATTTTTATATTATATGGTTGAGTTAAGTTAGAGCTGTGATAGTCATTAACTCATTAGTATTTTATGTTAGTACTTTACGTCTGGCTTGAAACACCAGTTCCTCCCAAAACCCATGATCCCAAGCAGGATTGACATACCTTCATTCACCCATTTAACCAGTGTAAGTTCCTACTCTATGTCAGGCACTTTGCTACGCACTGAGGTTGCAGCGATGAGCTCGTAGTCTTAGTTTCCATGGGGGTCACTCTTTAAGGAACATTCCATCAAGAACCACCCTCTATACCCATACAGCTGATATTCGATAATCAACTACAGCACCCTCTCCTGCCAAAGCCCCTAGACTACCTGAAGATCTTTCTCAATATGCTAGTCATATTACCAGTTAGAGGTAAAACACGAGATGAAACTTACTGGCCATCCAAATAGCTTGGCTAGTCAAGCTACACTGATTCACTCACTTGTGGTTCCCCCAAACATGACTGCCTTGGTTCATGTAGTTTTCTGTTTCATTCTCCTCCCTCTCCACTTACATGAACATTCAAATTCAGCTCTTCTGAAAATACAGCTCAAATGTTCTACCTTAGTCTCCCTAGAACTCCCCATTCAGATATAAAGTTTTTCTCTTTGTAATCTTTATATTTCTTCCTCTTTTTGCTAATAAGTACATGCCATGTCTCCCACGTATGTATCTTAATTAAGAAATATGTCTTTGAATAACCTCATGTTATCTATCAGACACCTTTGTACGCACAGATATACAGTCACATGCTTGCTAAGTACTGTTCCAGTTAATTAATTTGTGTGCATATGCACATCATATCCTCAAAGGAGGTTACTGGATCTAGAGAGTATATGCAGTGATTGACTGATGTTGACAGACACTGATGTGTTTGTTCTCACATATCAAAATGACATGCTGGAAAAGGGAGGGACCCCATTTACTACTATCCCCACGTTTACATCCCTCAGAATGATCCTGGTAATCTCCAAATCATTTTACCTATGTTCCCACAAAATAAAGTATTAAAAACAGTCATAAAGATTTGTATTTTTTAGCACGTAAACTTCTAAATGATCAATAGTATCTAGTAAACATCCATGATATTTTCAGAACCTAGTAAATCTCTACTAATGAACTTAACAAAGAGCTTTTTCATGTTAAAGATCCTATAACTAACTAGGAAACACACTCTGAAAAAAAAACCCAAATTTATATATATTGGCTAATTTAAAGGTTTTAGATTAGTGATTAACAGCTCTTTTCAACCTTGAGAAAATTCACATCCTTAAGAAAAGTATTATTCAATTAATGTTTATTTAAAGCAATGCATGAGTTTTTCCATTGTGAATGGGCAGATTCACATAATAGCCATACTTTTAGATACCAAATAACTATAACTAACTTTTGTCCACAAGACATACTGGGTCAAACAATGTGATCGATCCAAATATTATTTGTTTTAAAGGATTTAAGTACTTAACTACAAAGATGATTAGTTAGTCAGTTGCTTATGACACTTCTCATTTAAAAGAAAAAAGATAAGAGGTTTTTCATAAATCAAATTTATTACAAAGAATTAATGTGCAATCAAAGTCAAATATGTTCCTCAGAGTATGCAAGAGATAAGCAAAATAATATTAATATAATTAAAGTTACTAAAAAACATGTTCTTTCTGAATGTAATATAGAACATCTTGGTACATTATCATTATCTGACAACAGAAAACCAGTAAAACATGTTTCAATATTGACTTTCTGTTTTCTTATAAAGTCAAAACAAAAATTCCAACAGAGCAGTAAATCAAAATTCTAGAAAGTGCATCTTCAAGAGGTGTTCTCTTTAATAGTATGCAATTCCCTACAAATAATATATCTCATCTGAAAGCGTATTTACAAGTCAGAGCTCTGCCAGCCACTAAGGGAACAGCTCTCCATCTGTTTCATCTACAGAGGTGGTGCTTACACAGTTCCTTTGAAGGCATATAATTTTTAAAAACAGTGAAAATCCACTTCTTTTCTATTTTATTGATTTACACATTTCAAATGTGGCCATGCTAATGACCATATATGTAAAAATATTTTAAAAGACAAAAATAACAATTATATACAGTTTGCAAAGATCAAACTTTAACCATGGTACCTTTCATTCAGTCCAGTTACTACAGAGACTTTCCAACACTGGTAGCTATCAGCTACTGTATGTATCAGGCCAAATGAAGCCTCAAGGCTATGTCCAGATTTATTTTTTAACTTTCAAATGCTTTCATTTTTTCTTCAAAAAAAAGTTAACGATTCACCTCCTTTTAAACTGGCGATAGCTACATGAGCAGTACCCGATACCACAAATCAAAGCCAAAAAGCTACTGTTAATTGAAGTCGATTTTGCCACTCAGATTAAATTCAGATGTCTAGATCCCAGATACCTGGGCATGAAATATTAAAATCTGCCAAGAGGAATTAGGTATTTTTCTCCTTTTCTTTTAACATAATCCACTATATAATAGTGAACTAAATATGTTTGTTTCATAGAAACAACTTACATTTGCTAATACAAAGCAAATGGTCTATGTACAGATACAATAGGACTGCCTAACTGACAGTGAGTATTGCCGACCAGGCTCCAAACCCATGGAGCTAATACGGTGGAGCTCTCTGCTGAATGGATTTTCCCTTCAGGATACGTCGGATCTGGAAAGGAAACCACAAGATTTGTGAGGTTTCTTTTTTACAATCAAAGTACCACCTCTTTAGCGTTTCTTTCTTCTATACGTAATTCCTGCCTACTTTTAAGTAAGTATATGAAGAAATACACAACAGTAAGTGTCAAGATTTTAAGGGGACTTGAAGAAAAAAAACAAAACTACAACTTATTTTAAGGTTTACTACAGCTCTCCTATAGTGATCTTTGAGTACAAGAAAGTAAAGCATCTCCATGAAAAAAAATTATCTGAAGCTGAACATCTCCAATTGTTTAACAAAGACCTATATTCCTTTCCTAATCTTGTTATTTGTGAAAACATGTAAAACAAGGCAGTAATCATGTTTATACATATCTCACCTACCTTAATGTCAGCCTCAACTAAGAACCCAGAGACTTTCTCATAGATATAAGTAAATGATAATGCCCTTCGAGTCAAGATAGCTATCAAGATATCCAAGAACGAAAGCATCTGTGCAAGACTATATGGATCACAGGAAAGCTCACTGAGAGCTGAGTCATTGATTTTATACCCCAGCCTGACAAATTTTATCATGTCTCTCAGCCCACAGCAGATTAGAAGCAACAAATTAAAAGAAAGAAGATTGGATTCAGGGATGTAATGGATAGTTACCAAAAGGAGACACAATGACTATAGTCTAACAATAAAAGCAAAGGAAAAGATCCTCCCTCCAAACAGAGAAAAACAAAAATACAAAAGCAGAAAGAAAAACAATCTGAGAACACGTATTTAGCAAAGAGTTAAGCAACTCTCTGTGCTCGATACTCCCTGAGAACCTCACTCTATGAATACACACCACAAACAGTGAAGCAGAAGAAATGACTCTGTCATTTACTATTTAACGATGGTTCCTGTGCCTCGAACCACTCTGAATCTCAGTCTTTCCAGTTTAACCTTCATCCTGCAAAGTTTTCCTAACTATTAAGTGGTATAAAATACGACTACAAGTTATCAAGAGACAACTCTACAAGTTATTGAGATTCGTTTTCAGCTATCAAGACATCACAAATATGAGTTAATATAACATTGTGGCCACAATGAGGGCTGTAAATCAAAGAAAAGGCTAAATTGCATTCCATATAGTTTATTTTGTGATTATTACAGTATATAATGATCTACAGCCACAATCACCTCATCTCCTCCAGGGAAAAAGTTTCATCAAAAATCGTTTTAAGTTCTTAAAGAGTCAGCTCTTATTATCAGGAAAAGTTTAATCATATGAAATTTTCAATTTCTAAATGTAATATAGAATCATATGATAAGAAAAGCATAATTCTATTTAAAGTATAAACTATTTCTAGGTTCAAAATTACATAAATAACTCCCATTTTTTACTTAGGATCAGTTAGCAGAGAGAAATCATTGTTAACAGCTAACATTTACTGAGCACTCAGGTGTCTGGAAGTATTCTGAACACTCTACAGATACTGACTCATCTAATACACTATTTGAAGGTTCATCACTTATTCACAAAACTAGATTCTATTTCCTTAGTGTCTACAGGAACCTTGCTTCCTCCTCTTTCATCAACTGCCAAATGTCAAACCATTCTGACTTAGTTCTAACCTGTTTGTTATCTTGGAAGAAAAGGAGAGACTGCCTGACTTCTAACCATTTGGGGTCCATGGATACAGCCTTATTTCTCCTTTGGAAACAAAACAATTGACTCCAAAGGGCAACAATGACAACTGCTGAGACACATATGCTGACGGAGCCCATCTGAACTGACAGAGCCCACCTGAAGAGTGCCAGCTGGCCCACTGCTCTTATGTTTCAGGACAATGCCTAAAAGTATGTCTTTCCCTTCCGTGGCCTCACCTGTTCTCCCACAAGGCCATCAGGAACCAAATGCACTGGCTGTTCGTTCTCCAAGTTCCGAGTACTTGGGTCTGCTCCCTTTCTCATCAACAGGCGGACTGCATCCAACTGCGTCACCCGATATTGCAGGCTGGCAGCAACATGGAGGGCGGTGTTTCCATTGTACGCCTGAAGACCAAGAGAAAATGACACCCATGAGGATAGGAGATTTCACAAAAGCAGCTCCAAAGCTTGAAGAAAGTATAAAGAAGGTCATTCCAACTCTCATGCAGTTCTTGACTATTCCTAAAAGTACCTTTGCATTCACAAAAGACAGGCAACTGGGCAGCTCCAAAAAGAGGCGAATGAGTTCCAGGTTTGCTTCTTCTGCTGCCAGATGCAGGGCTGTACGGCCACTTTTACGATCCTTGTCAAAGGCAAGAGGTAGAAGACAATGAACATCTGACACCATGCCCTAGACATATGCTTCTCACCCAGCCTCGCCTATGTCTGACTCACCCGTGGAGGCTCACCTGAAGTGCTCCCTTCTTCACAAACCCTTCTTTCATCCCAGGCTCCATGAAATCTCATTTCTCCTTTGAAATTCCCTTTTCATTTGCCTGCATGCCTCTTATCACAACTACCCTTATATACCAGGTGGCCATAAAATGTAGAAATAGACTACATTGTTTTATTGAGGGCTGTAATATAGTACAAGAAGCCATTTATTGTGTATCCGCCTGTGTTTCCAGACGGTGGCCAACCTGTAGACTGACAGCTATCTCTCTCACCATTTCTACTAGACAGTAAGCTCCCCAAGGACCCAAGTGGCTTATGATTTAGGCATCTTCCCACAGAGCCCCTAACTCAGTGCCTTGCGCACAGCAGATATTCAGTAAAGAAAGCTCAGATTTAAAGATAACAAAATATTTTCCTGTTTAAAAAAACAGAAGATTAAGTCCAGATTCCACAATGAAGAAACCCTTATGAAATGCAGTGCCTTTATTATCTGTGTATGACAACTGAAACCAAAATGAAAATATCAGCTTCAAGCATATTCTTTTCCTTTCAAATAAAGACTAATTCATTTCACAGCTGAATGATCTTCTGAATAATAAGCCATAGATTAAACACAAATCAAGAAAGCAAATGAGGTGATCTTTTAAAATCTAAGCTCCTTAACTATCCATACATTACTACTCACCTCATTAATTTTTTTAAAAGGGGGGGGATAAAATAAAAAGAGGAGAAGTTTTAATCTCTAGTTGGGAACAAGCTCTTCTGCTATAACCACTTCTGCCCCACATTCCACGTCTAAACTCTTCTGTGAATTTACCTTAGCTTCCACTGCTGCTCCCATTTGAATCAGACACTTAATTGTATCAACTAGACTTTTATTCTTCAGCAAAAGCTCCTGAACTTCAGGTGAACGGGGCTGTTGATTTCTCTGGAGTTCGTGCACCACCGCATTGTGGGCCAAGACTGCACAGTGTAGAGGGGTCAGGCCTAGAAACAAGTATAAGAAAGCACAGATCAAGCCTCTCATCAACTCTTTTAGTTGTTCTATAATTACAGACCTTGGGGGTAGCATCTATGTGACCTATGTATGGGCTCTACAAGAACCACTAAGGAAATCTGAGGATTTCCTCCATTGAGTCTTAGCATTAACTTTATCTATAGAATATTTTAGCTTTAATTAACTCCCTTTCTTCTTGGTATTGAACTTAATGCCCTTGGAACTAAAGGGCCCCTCTCTCTGAATGCTTCTTCACCCAGTAACATGTCCACTGCTTACCATCATAGTTAGTTGCCTCCAGGTCTACAAACTGGTTGCTCCCCGCTGCTCCCTTCTGAATTGCCTGCAGGATTTAAAAGTAGACATTTACTCAGCACAAGACAAGCTCTGCCAAATACTTATCTACAAGTGTCCCAAGAAGGGAATAAGTCAACTCAGAAGAGAGTATTGCAATAGGCAACCTGCACCCAACTGCTAATTTCTAGGCCCTCTCCCTGTGGCCCTGTGGTAACGGGAGCCTGGCTTGCTGCCTCTTACCTGAAGCACCTGGGAGTGGCCCTTCTCCGCACACACATGCAGGGGCGTTCTTCCCCAGCAGTCAGTGGTGTTCACCTGAGCCCCGAGGGTCACTAGATCCTGCACGATGAGGTGCTGATTGGCAGCCACGGCCACCTGGAAGGCACTCTGTGGACACGCAGAGGAAAAAATATATATTTTTTGAAAACTATAAAACTATCCTAACAAGGAATATGAACCTAACTAAGACTGAGGGGGGAAAAACCCACATAGAAAAAATGAATCCTATTAATAAGTTGTAAGATACTGTAATACAAGGAAACTAAAATAAGCTTAGGGTGAGGCTTTATTATACCTCGTTAGTCTTTGGTCAAATGACTACAAAGTTAACGTTAATAACTTCAAGGTTGGCAGTGACAGAGTCAATATCCCAAAGTTAATATTAACCAAACTCTTTTGGTCTGGAACTCTGAAATAATCTCCACTCGAATATGAGACTAGGTATCGTCTTGACCACACCTTTGCCATTTCCCTATGTCAAGATCCTCACCTGGGGTAGGGGAGGAAGGCTCAAGAAGTACCGAAGCCTCCTGTAAAGACTTCAGTACATTGAAAGCCATTTTCCTCCAATTAAAAAATTAATTAAAATAAAAAAATCCTCACCTGTCCATTGTGCTCTTTAATATCTAGCATGTGAAGTGCATTCATCTTTCTTGCAAGGACATAGGAAAGTGCCCTTCTCCCTTGGGCAACAGCAATATGCAGGAACCTGGGGGAAAGAAAAGGAAAAGAGGTAAATTATTTCTGATTTCACTAAGTTCATCTTTTAAAAAAAATTCTTCCTTTAGCCCCTTTCTTGATGTGCTGGTATACTCAAATGAAACAGCTGCTACTATTGTTGTTCAGTTGCTAAGGTGTGTCCGACTGTTTGTGACCCCGTGGACAGCAGCTTGCCAGGCTTGTCTATCCTTCACTATCTCCTGAACCCCATAAACAGTATGAAAAATGAAACAGTACAGAGCATAATTTGTCTTTTCTGCTATGCTGACAATACCCATCTGTGTTACAAGATGAAGTAGGTTACCAGAAAGAAGTACACCAAGTACCATGCTGATTGCTTTAAATCTAATGTTTTTAATGTTCATAAAACCCCAGTGAGGGAGATAGCACCATTTTACATGCCCAGAAACTAAAGTACAGAGAGGTTAAACAATTTGCCCAGGTTCACAAAGATGTGAGGACAGGTCCGTAATCAATCTACAATCAACTCATGGTTGATCACAACCAACCATGATCTAACTGATTTTGCTCTACAGACATAATCTATGTTAATCTTTCAAAACCAATTATTCAAAGAGGCCAAATACATTTTCATTAATTTGGAACAGGTAATTTGTTCACCCAGAAAAAAAAAAACTCTTCTTTGAAATATGAGCTATCATTCTGCCTCCACTAGTCATTTAGATTAGCCAATCACTTACTCAGATCTAAGTTGGCATACCCTGTGCCCACTGGAGCCAACAACCATGGCTTATCAAATTAGGTTAATGATATAAAAGGATATACTTACGTGTCGCCATCTGCATCCTTTGAAAGAAACTGGTCTTGGGAGATATTCGCCAATTTGTTTTCTTCCTGCTCTACTTGCCACTGAAAAAATGATTTCCCTAACTGTGTGGTGTTCATTGGATTTCCGCCAAGGTTCGGGAAGGGCAGCGGCGTGCTTAAAGGGGTACAGCCTGCATCTGGCCTTGCCAGGGCCTCACAGGCATCTGCTGGCATTAGGTTGAAGTTCTGTAGATGGGTGTCAATCTGCTGCTGAACGCTGGGAGCAGTCTGAGGGGGAACAGCAATATTCTCAGATTCCCGGGGATCACTTAAAAGGGATGCAAAACTCTGGTCTGGGCAGAACTGTGGTTCTCGACCAAACAAGTGTGGCTCATAGCTGGGGGACTGGGAAGTTCTGGAATAAGGGCTGTATTCCAGGGCTGGATTGTGGGTGAACTGCTGTGGCGGCGGCTGCACGCTCTGATTCTGTGGTGAATACTGGTACATGGAAGCCTGATCCATCATGTGTGGGGAGCTGCTGACTTGGAAGGGCTGGTATTTCTGAGGTGGAGAGAAGACCTGCCCTCTGTGGAGGTCCTGACACTGCTCATGCGGGGAGCCCTGCGGGGCCTCCCCAGGGCTCATCCAGCTAACTTGGACAGTGTTCAGGGAAACCGGGCTGCATTCATTCTTAATGTTGATAATGTTCTGAAGCAGATCGGCACAGCTGTCCTGTTGGATTCATTGTGATGGACATCTTCCATGCTCTCCGCGGGTGTGGGTGTTTGAGGTGGTGTCTAGAAAGGAAGAAAAAGGAAGTTGCACATTTTTTTCCAAAATTATTCTAAAAATAATTTCCGAAGGGTATTCAGAGGAAAATAGTGAGATACATACCAAAAACTGGGTATGTAACAAAGTTGATCTTTTGCAAGCTGGTCCATCAGACAGTGAATCAGAGCCTTTCCTTTTCCCACTATATGATACTGTGTTCTTCAATTCTATGCCCAAGAAAGGAAAATGGAATCTGTGATCATTTTACTTCACAAAATTTTGCCCCTAATCACAGTGCACTATTTTACCCTAGAGGCCCCATAATATTATAAATAGAGGTAACCTTTACCTGTGAGTTGCTCTCTGTTCACACCTTGGGTCTATAAGGGAAAAAAAGTTTCCAATTTAGTGTGTGATAAGTGGTTTCCTGATTAACATTTATCAATAAACAGATATTTCTACCATTCTTTGTAGTTTGCCATAAACATATGATATACCATTCTAACTATTTATTTTCTATGTTAGTTTCCATCCTACCTTACAACTTCCCCCATTTGCATTTTCTCCTAGTTCAACTTGGGTCAAGGTAAAATTAATAAGACAACTTGAGTTTTTCCTTTCTAATCAAAACGTTCCATTTAACTGAACCACATTAATTTCCTTGCCCCCAACTTGCCTTCGTTTACTCATTCATTAAATTTCTCTTGCACACCTGCCAAGTGCCCAGCGCTGGGCCCAGCGACAGGAATCTAGCAGATAGCAGGACAAATATGCTCTCTGTCCTTTGTACTGTGTGGTCTATGAAAGCGATAACCCTAACAGACTGACCTTCCTGCCACCCAACCAGAAACAAATAAGTTAGGTGCCACCTTAAAATCATCGACAGCTTGTCCGGAAGCCTTCTGTTTATGACTTCGGATGTGCAATAGGAGTTCCTTCACCGAGTTCTTCACACGAACACCTTGAAAGGGTCCTCTCTGCTGCCTTAAACCCCCATATGGGGCTCAACTGTTCAAAAACAAAAAACAAAAACATATCCCAAATGAGTGTCTTCAAAGACATGAATATTAGTAACTTCAAAAGCATAGCTGTGCAACGTGATAAAGTTCCCAACTGGCAGACCACAAAGCCTCTTCAACTCACCCCAGCTAAAGACCTTGCACGTCAGTCCCTAGCTCTACTTAAGGATTCTACCTTGCCTGATACCCTTCCCCACCAGGCACCCAAAGGAATTAAAGCTCATAAAAAGTCATTTCAGGAAGCCCCAGAAACAAGGGATAAACCCAAATTAGTTCTCTCGCAGCCCTAAATACGGCATGAGAGAGGACTGCAGATTTTGCCATCCTGACTCTCATAAATCTGTAATTATTCTAGATTTTTCAAAACCCTGGGAGAGCAATGGCTAAATGATGAATTTTTAGCTTTCCAAACCAAAGGGTTTCTGTCCACACAGAAACTGTAAAGTCTATCAATTCCACTCACCGAAGAAGGCACAAAACAATGTACCAAAGCCTAACAATTAATAAAGTCTTAGTTTATTATTTCCCTCAGTTGAGCTATGCCAAGAAAGCGGCTTTAAATTCACTAAGCTTAAACACATTTCCACATACACACACAGGATTTCCCCTCACCGACTGTTTACGGAATTGCTCACATAGGCCTTCTAAGTAAAAAGGAAATAATCTCATTTCATATTTAAGCTTTAAATACACTTTAAAACGTAGTACATGAGTACAGCATTCCACTCTGACCACTACCATGTCACAACTTCTTGGGATGAGTTCAACACAGAGTAAACACACACAGTCAGGAAATGAATAATTCAGCAATTCCATTGAGAGTAGGAAAAAGTAAGATAGGACAAAAACCAAGGCATAATTTAAACATATATATATATATGTATGTATGTATGTATAATCAAACATATGAAACAAACAACTCAATGATAGGGCAAATTAAACAGCTAGTTTTACGTTTAAGTCTAGAAATATCTTGCCGGAATCTAACACACATTTCTCTGGAATGACAGCAGTTAATAATTCAACGTCACAAGGAGAAAAATTCAGTTTCAGAAATCCCCTATGGTAAACCAAAGAACTAGTAAAATAGTTTCAGCCAGATGAAGGCCAAATGAGGAGGGGGAAAAAAGGTTTAGACAAACACACAATTCTGGCATTTACTGCACACTCAAGATACAGAAAGCGTTTATAGAGTCGAGCGGTTTGAATCACTTTTTAAAATGAAAATGACAAATCACACTTTAAAACGCAACCAAAACAGGAATGGCTAGCAGTGGGGAATACCTGAAAGAGAATGTTCTTTAAAATCATGCTGATTACATTTTCCAAAATGTGAGATTATCTAGACGTTCTTTGGTTTACCCACAGTGGCATCCTGTTTTCCCCCAAATTATGCAACTCCGTTCATTAAGAAACTAACAATTCACAGCGGAAGACCGGAAACATTACGCCTTTCTCTGCCACATACAGCCCAACCACTCTAAAGCACAGAAAACAAAAACAAGACCGCAGAAATTCGGGGCAGACTTCGGAAAATCAAACTCAAGGTATACGTTGGTTTTCAGTCCAGCATCATCTCACATCTTGATAATATCCGTTTCTTCTCTTTATAAAGTCCTTCTACGTAAAGATTTTCACAAATACGTACTTAGAAAGAAATAAATCATGACCTTCAACCTTGTACTCAAATCCTTATCGCCCGCTACAGCCTTTCACTAAAACAGCTACGAGAAAAATGTACCTACATCGGCTCCAAAACCTCACCATAGTATGTGGATTATAGCTTAATAAAGGCGTTTTTTAAAAGAAGAAAACGAAGAGAAAAGCCAACGTGGTTCATTTCTCCACCTCCCCACCCCCCATCAGAGCCGTGTGTTTCCAGCTAACAGGCCAGCCTATGGATTTCACAGACGGTCAAAGGGCATCGAGTGATGTTAAACGCCCAGCACACGGCAAGGCATCCAGTCGTGGCCTAATAACGACGACCAGTGTGATTATGTACCGCCGCTAAGGAGGCGCAGAATCCCCCTAAAATCTGGCCGAGGTGCTTCACATCTGGGCAGCCCAGACCTCCCCGCTCCCCGAGCGAGGGCCGGCGGGAGTCCGGGGGTCTCGGGGTCGCCCCGCTGGGGCCGGTGGGTACCTTGCAGCCTCTCCGCACGGGCGCCGCCTCTCGGCCGGGACTCGACCGCCCCGCAGGAGGACACGGACGAGGCGGAGGAGAAGTCGGAGGAGTCAGAGCCGGGCGAGCCTGGCGCCGAGGGCCCAGACGCCGAGCAGCCCCCGTCGCAGGCGCCGGGGGCGGCGGCAGGCGGCGACGCGCCATAGAAGTAGGCCAGGTTGAGCGGGCTGGTCATGAGGCCGCAGTCGCCGGCCGCGTCCAGCAGCCCCTCTCCGCCGCGGCTGTCGTCCAGCAGCTTGTCCACGATCATGCTCCCAGGCTCGGCGCTCGGGGACCCCAGACAGCTGTGCCCCCGGCTCGCTGCGCGCGGCTGCCTCCCGGTTGTGGCTTTGACACTCGCTCTGATGGGCTCAGGGTATCGGCGGGAGGACGTCGCGGGCACGGGCGCGGACCCGGAGTGCCCGACTATTTAACCGGAGTTCGAGACCAGGGGCGGAGAGAAAGGGCCACCGCCTCGCCGGCCTCCCCCGCGCCCTGCTGGGCCATTGGCGGCGTCGGGACCGCCTCCCGGCCCCTCCTCCGGATGCGCCCGGTTTCCAGTAAAATGTACAGGATGAAGCAATGTGTGCCCTCCGCCCTCGCCCCGCCCGCCCCGCCCCGCCCAGAGCCGCCGGTTGTTTTCCTGCCCTTCACCTAGAAACCCAGACGGAGGGCGGCCTCCCGGCTTTCGGCCCTCGTCCCCTGCCCTGGGACCCCCGCCCCGGCCACCCGCCGGAAGATGCCGAACCGGGTCTGCCTCGGCGCGCCCCCAGCCCGGCCGCGGCGCCGGGGAAGAGGGCGCGCGGCGTGGCTATGGCCCGCAAAGTGGGGCCAAGAGGCCGGAGGCGGCGGTGGGAACTGGTCGGCCCGGTTCGCGGAGTAGCAAGTGCTGGAAGATCCGCGCCACGCAGCCCTCCCGCCGCCCAGCGCCCGACTCCTCGCCAGCCCCAACCGCGGCGTCTCCAGGAGGTTCATACGGGCCAGTCTTTGCTCAACTTAGTAAGCGTTTGCCAACGTGCCTTTTGGCCGGGTCTCAAACCCCAAACTGAAAGAGATGTTGAAGCCATTTTTCTGTTCTCAAATTATAATCTGGGCAACATTTTTGGTGCCGACTGGGAATAAAAAGCATTGGCCTACACCCCTGAATACTTCATTATTGAGACAAAGACGTCTTAGCAGAGTGATAAATATACAAGCATGTATGTGTATTTACGTTTATGTCGGTATTTAGGTTTATACTGCTTAAGTGTCCACTGTGTCGGATAAATACAGGAACTTTGCTCTTTCCTATCTTAAAATACTTCAGTGGAGTTCCACAGTTTTTTGTGTGCTGTGCTTAGTCACTCAGTTGTGGCTGACTCTTTGGGACTCTATGGACTGCAGCCCACCATGCTCCTCTGCCCATGGGGATTTCCCAGGCAAGAATACTGGAGTGGGTAACCTATTCCTCCTCCAGGGGAATCTACCCAACCCAGGAACTGAATCCAGGTCTCCCGCATTGCAGGCAGATTCTGTACCGACTGGGCCACCAGGGAAGCCCAATTTTTTTAAATTGAAGTCCCAATTACTTGTTAAAACTGTGGCCAGGCGTTAGTGGGAACAAAAGATGAATGATTGTGTCTGTCCTTTCAAGTACATTATAATCCTGAAAGAATGATAAGGTAAGTACACACTATATTAAAAGAAACCGATTATGATTAAGTATCATGAGAGGTACAAAGTTCAGTTCAGTGAGTATCCTAAAAAGAAAGACAATATCTAGTGAAGGGAAAAGTGAGGTCATCAGGAAAATCTTTGCAAAGAAGGTGACATCTGAGATAGACCCCAAAAAATGAGTGAGGTTTCAACTCACAGCATTTCTTGGAAGAGGGAACAACATGAGCAAAGAATTAAGAAATAAGCCAGATGAAAAAAAGAGTCTCTTTTAGGATAGTCAAGGGAAGATCATAACATTAAATGTAAAAGGTAACTTGGTGCCTTTGGGTGGTGCACCTCCAGTGACAGACTGGTACACTTGGTCTTTATTTAATAAACATTGAGTGAACATGAAAGAATTTGGGGCAGGCAAAATTAATCCAGAAGCAGGTCATAGGAGGTGAGACTCAGGGGCCCAGAGGCTATTTAGAAAACCGCTGTAATGGCCCAAGAGAGAACCTGCCTGACCCTGGAGCAAAAGCAGTGAGAAAGAAGAAAGTAGATGGAAAGAAAACAGAGCAAGGCAGCATTACTAGGGCAGAAGGCACAGGTTGGACCTGTTTGGAGATGGGCAGCAATGACGGGGTCCCCAGTCAGGCTATGGTTTGGGGCCAGATGACCATGTGAATAGGGATGCCAGCTTCAGATCACAGGGAAATCAGGGAAAGTAGGATGTTAGGGTCCCAGGAGGAAGAAGTGAGTGAGGCAGGGGAGGGAGACATTGAGCTTGAATTGTTGTTGAACTCAATTGTTGAATTCTAAGACCTGGTGGGGGCTCCAAAGTAAACATTTCCTTGTTTCTCACAGATGTTGCATTGTCCCAGGAACTTCTTTTTTTCTTTAAATAATCAATTAGTATGTTGTTACATTGTCCCAGGAACTTTCTTTTTCTTTAAATAATTAATATGTTTATTTTTAAGAACAAATAGACAATATGGACATTTTAAAAAATAATAATTCACAATTAAAACAATCATACAGTCTTGGAGCATGATGGTATTTTTAATTAAACTCTGTAGCCAAATTGGTAAACTGTTCAGCCCAGGGTTATATTCTCAGTTTGCACAATTAGAATGAAACCAGTTTTGTCTATTCTCTTACTACTCTTTCATCAGTCACTGCTAATGAAGATGGCAGCCATCATTTAAATACACATCATTAGGTAAAGAACATAAATGTCAGTAAAACATTTTATATTAAGTAGCAGGCTGATGGCACCATAAAATGAAAATTTTTCAAGTTGTAAAATATAATCACAGTCATAATAGAGTACATTAATATTGTTTAGCATTCTCAGTATTCTGTTTTTTAATATAAATTTATTTATTTTAATTGGAGGCTAATTACTTTACAATATTGTATTGGTTTTGCCATACATCAACATGAATCCACCACGGGTGCACACATGTTCCCCCTCCTGAACCCCCCTCCCACCTCCCTCCCCATACCATCCCTCTAGGTCATCCCAGTGCACCAGCCCCAAGCATCCTGTATCCTGCATCGAACCTAGACTAGCGATTCATTTCACATATGATAATATACATGTTTCAATGCCATTCTCCCAAATCATCCCACCTTCGCCTTCTCCCACAGAGTCCAAAAGACTGTTCTATACATCTGTGTCTCTTTTGCTGTCTCACATACAGGGTTATTGTTACCATCTTTCTAAATTCCACATATATGCGTTAGTATACTGTATTGGTGATTTTCTTTCTGGCTTACTTCACTCAATATAATAGGCTCCAGTTTCATCCATCTCATTAGAACTGATTCAAATGTATTCTTTTTAATGGCTGAGGAACTTCTTGCTGCCTTTCTCTCCTGCCAATTTTGGGGTTTTTGGTAAATTTATTTAAAAATCAAAAGGAAACAACTCCCTTGATGTAGCTGCAGAAAATACAAGGCTCCAGTAACTGCAGTTCCTCAGAAACCAAAATCACTTAAAAGATGTTCCAAATGAGATATTAGACTTTCTCAATAAAATGTTTCAGTTTTTTTTTCCTTCCAACTAAAATTTTATGTATGATAAAGGCCATAAATGCTATCCAAATAAATTCATGGCAATTTTTTTACAAAATTATTTCTCCGCTTGAAATTATTTCCCATTTCACTTGGTATATAAAAATTCAAGCTTCAAAATCATGGCCTCTGGGGAAATTAATATAGATAAATATGGTCAGTAGACTAATGTTTCAAAATAAATGTTCAAAGTTCTCCATGAAATATCAAAGCAATCAGACTGCTTAAGAGACCACCGTCCAGGTTCAATGCCTGGTTCAGGAGGATCCACACGCTTCTGTGCAACTAAGGCCCTGCACCACAACTCCTGAGCCCACATGCTGCAACTGCTGAAGCCCGTGCACCCTAGAGCCTGTGTTCCACAAGAGAAGCCCATGCAGGGCAACAAAGAGTAGCCCCCACTCACCACCACTAGAGAGAGCACAGACACAGCAACAGAGACCCAGTGCAGCCAATAAATATTAATAATAAATAAATTAAATAATTTTTTAAAAGACCACAACCTCCAACACACAAGAATGGTTATTTGTTAACATCACTACAAAAATTAAATGCTTATTTAAATGTTGAAATATAAACTCACGTTTAGTCTATTCGGTTCAGTTATATGATACTGTCACTGTTCTGATCAAATACAGTGGAACATGCACTCTGTGAAGACAGCCAACCATGATACATAGGAGGACTTTCAGGGAAAGTCCACTGAGGCCAAGAGCCAGCACTAACTTTCTAGCTATGTGAGTGAGCCATTCTAAAAGCAGATCCTCCAGCTCCATGTATGGCCTTCAGATGACCACAGCACTGACCAACATCTTGAAGGTAGTCGTATGAGTAACCTCAAGTTAGAAACCCCTCTTTCAAAGCCACTCCCAGATTCTTGACCACAGAAACAATATTTGAAAAATGAGCCCTTGAGAATTTGCCTGGCTTATACCACTCATCATAGGTGGAGAAGAGTTCAAAATCTTTATCTGTCTGAGTCTGGAGCCCAAACTTTTGCTTTAGAAAGGGAGATCAGAAGACATTTCCTCAAGGCTCAGATGCACTGTCTACATCAGAAGATATAGAAAAAGATGAAAATGACAGATCAGAGAGTTCCCTTTCTCATAGAAGGAAAAATCTATTCCAAAGCAATTGGAAGGACCTGTAATTAAAAAAAAAAAAAACAAACTTGATGGTGCTGTCTTTTCTTTGACTTCATAGATGTTAATAATTTACCTTATTGTGTCTTATACACTAGAGCATTCTCATAGTAATGTGGTGCCAGTTAAGTTGTAGTACTGTTTTTTAGACCAGATATTCAGGGTTTTAAAAAGAAGCACTGGCTTTTTAAATGTGGATGTAATAAACTTTTGAAAAGCCAAAAATTACTTGGTGCAGCTCTTCAAACCTGAAGAGAAAAAGCCAGTGAAGTATCTTACAGAGTAAGTTATTGTAATTGCACTGGCTGAATAAGTGAGAGAACAATAAAGCCTGGTGGAGTTTAGCTTGCTGAGTGCCTTCTAGATGAGAAGTCAGCAAAAGAAACGATGGCACAGCCACTTTCCAATGTTATAGTAACATCAAATTAAAGATCTGGCTGTAGACTGATCCTTTTCTGCAGAACTGCATTTTTGTCTTAGAAATGGACAGATCTGCCAACTGTCTGGACTTCCTATCTTGAATGTATTCATCGGGAATCAGCACCAGTTAATCATCAAAGATCTTTCATATGAACATGTGATGACAACAAACATGAGGTGCTGAGTCATTTGAAGTATATGTAATTTTTTTAATTTCTTCATTTATCCTGGAACATTTGTGTTGACATTTGGACTGATGGTACAAAAGCAATGGTGGGTAAAATTAATGGTGCCTTACAACAAAATGAACTAGTCATCATTGTATTCTTCACCACTACCCATTTGCAGAGAAAAAGAAAAAAGGAGCGGGGGGAAGCCAGTTTCACTTAAGGAGTCATAGATGAAACAGTAATAAATACTAACTTTATTAAACCTTGGGCGAGAACAGGGGAAGTTTGTGCTCTGCTTTATTTCCCATTGTTTCTCCCATAAATGTGTTTTGTACATCCAGCAGTTACTACTTTTTTTTTAATTTTACTTTTAAACTTATCCTCTATTTTTCCTACCTTTAAATAATTCCCTTCCAAGTAAGTTTACATGTAATTATTTGAAATTTCACGTAGGAAAAACATTAAAATAGTGTTATAACTGTTTTATATGCTGGGAAAAGATAAAACAGTCAAATTAGTTTGTTTTTGTTTTTATTTTAGAAGACTCCTTTCATATCAGAGTTTATTCTTGTTGCTCCACCAGCAAGCTCCGATTATGTTTTAGGCCAGTAGTTTAGAACAGATGCCCTGGGCTACAGTGCACACTTGGCCTTGGTCACATCTGTAGCAGCTGGTGCAGCAGGTTATAAATATCTTCTATGGCAATACAGAGTAGTAGTAGGTTTGATATACATGACAAACAGTATTAGAGCTCAATATTTTATGCATTTTTAGCATTTAAAAATATTTTTGCTTTAGTGTGAGGAAGGTTAGGATGGGCAAGACAGTGATAAAAATAGCTATTGCTATGACATTAGGAAAGAAAAAAAAAAAAGACTGGGGCAGTATTCCTAAAAAAAGATAAGCCTCTTAAAGTGCTTAGCAGAAACAGTGTAGTGTTAAAATAGGACAATGATACTAAGGAGAAAATGAAAGAATGTATCAGGAGTAAACTGATAACGCATAGCGTAACTGGATTTTTATGAATTTTATGCTCGTCGTTTACATCATGTACTATGTATGTTAAATAAAAAAAGGTCATGGAAAAAAAGAAACTTGACCCTTGAAATACATGTATCCTTAATATTTTATGACAGTTGTCTGGAAAGGCATTTGGTCTGTTAGGTTGAATGAAATGATATGACATTGCCATTGATTCTAATCAAATACTGTTTGAGTTGAGAGCTAATTAGTCACTGTTTTACATGGAACACCAATTTTTCTTGACTGACAAGCAGGTTATTGAGATTTAGGTATTTGTCAGATTTTTTCTTTATGAACAAAGCAAGACTGTCAAGAAACAACTGACAGTATTTTTCCCCAGTGATGAAATTCAAGCCTTCAAATGAAAATTAGAACTTGGGAAACTTCTAACAACCTGAGCTTGAGAACTTCCCAATATTTGAAGACATTTTTGATGAGGTCAATAGTGATATGTTATTAACAAATAAAATTTTTTCTGTATTACATAATGAAAGGTGGCAACATTACAAAATTTGTGTAACTCAATACACTAATATTCCAAATGAACAATAGAAGTTGTCATTACAAAATCACACAGGGGTGAAAGATCGATTCCAGGTGAAAGAAAGACTAGCGGATATTAATTGTATCAGAGTACAAAAGGTTCATGATATGGTTTCAGATTCCACATTGCATTTATCCTTTAAGGAGTTACCACTTATTTTGGTATAATATTAAAAAAGAATATCTACAATTACCTGAAATGACTATTAAAACATTTCTTCCTTTTCCAACTACATAGCTGTATGAGGACAAATTTCCTTTCTATAACTGCAGGAAGCTATGAGACCTCTGTCTTCTGTAAAGTCAGACCTTAAGAGATTTACAAAAATGGAAAACAATACTGCTTTTCTGGGAATTCCCTAGTGGTCCAGTAGTTAAGAATCCACCTGCCAATGCGGGAGACATGGTTTGATCCCTGGTCCAAGAAGATCCCACATGCCATGGGGCAACTAAGCCCCTGTGCCACCACTATTGAGCTGGTGCTCTAGAGCCCACCAGCTACAACTACTGAGCCCACGCACACTGGAGCCCAGGCTCCGCAACGAGAAGCCACCATAATGAGAAGCCCATGTACTGCTGTGAAGACCCAATACAACCAAAAGTAAAATAAATAAATAAATAAATTTTTAAAATACTACTTTTTCTAGTATGGAAATTATAGTTTTTAACACAAATTACTAAGTAAAGGTTTTTTATTAGTAGGATGTAGGCAATATATCATTAAAACTAATAGTTCCATATTGAATAATTGTTGAACACCTGACTCTAGAACATTCCTCTCTTCTTCATCTCTATTTAAACTGGCCAAGACAGGAGTTTGTCTCTCACCTGAGCTAAATGATTACCCATCTAGCCTTGTCCACCTAAAATCCATCCTCCAGACTGCCATTAGCATGCCATACAACACCCAAATCTAAAAATTTCTTTATTCCACTTAAGGCTGCTTCAGACGGCTCCCAGTCATCTTTAGCATTGAGTTGAGTCTTCTTAGGATGGCAGCTGTCCAAGCCCTGCCTGCTTACAAGTCTCCTCTTCCTCTTTACTTGCACCATTCCCAAACTGAATATTTGTTGTTGTTGTTTAGTTGCAAAGTTTGTGTCCAACTCTTCTGTGACTCCCATGGACTGTAACCCACCAGGCTCCTCTGTCTGGGATTTCCTCATGGGATTTCCCAGGTAAAAATACTGGCGTGGGTTGCCATTTCCTACCCCAGGGGATCTTCTCAACCCAGGGACTGAACCTGTGTCTCCTACATTGGCCACTCCAGTATACTTGCCTAGAGAATCCCATGGGCAGAGGAGCTTGGCGGGCTACAGTCCATAGAGTCACAAAGAGTCAGACACAACTGAGTGTCTAATGCTCTTGCATTGGCAGGCAGATTCTTGACCACTGAGCCAACTGGGAAGCCCCAAACTGAATATAGTCGCTCACAGATCTGGGACTTAGCTTCCTCTACTATCCCTTCGGTACAAATGCTCTACTCTTCCTCACTTGGCCAACTCATACTCACCTTTGCCAACACTCAGATCAATATCCGACACCCCTGGAGCCTTCCTTGACCTTCCCTCCTTACCACCCTCACTCTCACTTCCAGACTGGCATAAAGATCCCTATTCCGCATCCCCACACAGAGCTACATCACAGCTCTTAAGCTGTGTTGAAATCATCCATTTGGGTGAGTCTGTCCATTCTGTTCCACTATAAATTCCTAGGACATGTATCCATTGTAAGCAGCCAACAGCCTGTTACATAGTACATTAATTGATTGGTAGAAACAAATGTAAGTGCTTCCAAAAATATCACAGACATCAAAATAGATGCTTTGGCCCCTTCATTCTCAGCACCTGGATTACTATAAAACTATTTCACGAATCTTCCAAATTTAAAAAACTCAGCTGTCTTAGCCCAGGATTCTTTGGTTCATATCAACTTTGTAAAGAATATAAAATGTTTTTAGGAGTTTTCAAAACAGATATCATATTATCTAATATGGTGATTTTTTTATGATTTCTCTGAAAAATAGCAATGTATTATCTCTTATCAATGTAAAACACTTTTGAACATCTCAAGAAACATCTAAATTTCTGGGTATTCAATAGATTTTTTAATGCAGAGGAATAAATTAGATCATAAATTTTATATTTTCATTTATCCTTCAATATGATACTGCCTTCTAAGTGGGAGGTACCTTTCTAGGCACTGGGTGCATCAAACAAAAAGGACTGTCTTGATGGAGCTTATATCCAGAAACGTGAACAGTCTATCTGGTAATATTATATACCCAGATACTACTACTGAGATACATATACTCAGTTCTACTGAGACTCATAATACTTTCCAATAGATCACCCATAGCATCTGACCTATCAGGCTATGCCCCAGAGAGCTAGAGTTATGGAGA
Source organism: Aepyceros melampus (assembly GCA_006408695.1). NCBI lineage: Eukaryota > Metazoa > Chordata > Mammalia > Artiodactyla > Bovidae > Aepyceros > Aepyceros melampus. The sequence goes on along the minus strand of SJXQ01006946.1, from coordinate 490,154 downwards.
GCCACAAGCTGCTTCCTTACAAATGACGTAATACTATTTTGTGTCTTTTGGCCTGGGAAGATGAAAAAATTGGCTCTGAAGATAATTTCCTGGATCCTGTTTGCATCAAATTATTAACATCTGATAGCAAAGCATAGTACACCTTTATATTTCCTTTGAGGAAACTTCTCAAAGCAGGCAAATCTACCTGTCTAGTAACCTAATCATCATGAGGATGAATTAGTGAAGCATTTGCACATCTTGGAACACTCCTCAGTACTGATGGAATGAATCTGGAACACCTCTAAGTACCGTATGTGCAGTACACACAACTTTGCATATTATGCACTGATTGTGTCAAGGAAAAATTAATGCTGGAGTGTCCCTGGAGACATCTCTCTGGGGCTTTCTCTTACATAAAGTATATATACAAAAGGTGCCATGTTCCACTTTGTCTCACAAATATTTTCTGAGCACTTACGATGTCCATGATATAAAGTAACTCTACTGCTTTCCAGTGAGTACCCAAGGCCTGGTCTCTGATAGATGGGCAGAAGAGGCTGCTTGTGCAAAGCCAGGCCACACAGCTAAACATCTCAGCCAATTTAGACACCTGTAACAGGGGCTGAATCACAGCAGTGCTATAATATCCTGAAATGCCTTCCAGTCCAGCAACAGAGGAAATTCCAGTATGCAAACTGGAAGATGAAACAAATTTGTCTTCCCCTTTAACACTTCATTTCCAAAGAAATGAAATGTTTTTCCATTGAATTTGCAGAGATATTCACATGCTATAAATGTGTGTATGATTTGTGCAAAATTATCTGCTGTGTACAATGGAGTAACGCTCAGTGTTGGTCTGAAGGGCTCACCTGATATACTATTGTATCTAATAAGTAATAATCCAGACTCACATAATACAAGTGCACTTTCCTAAAATTCACCTGTAGAGTAAATTGTTCTCAGTTCATGAGGGTGTTTCCTGGTTTCTATTTATAGTAATGAACTTTATCCAAAATAGACACAGAAAATAGAACTTTATCCAAAATAGAAATATAAGGTATGCCTTGTCTAAAAGGACAGAGAATTACCAGTTCTGTGGTTGCTTCTGCTTTTTCTGCCTTGTTGACAACTCAGATATTTCATTTCCACATATATGAAAGAAACCACCACCATATATAGTGGATGTAGGACTATTGTCCATTCTCGTTTGCTTTAAAGTTACTAAAATCTGAACTGCCTGAAACAGAATGATGAATAAAGAAGTCTTCACCAAACTCCCCTTTTTCCTCTCCATTTTCCTTTTTGCTACTCTTTTCCTGCACAAATCTATAGACTGCAGACAGTAACACATAGTCCAGAATTATCCTTCACTATACATCCTCCTACTATTAAAAACAACAACAACAACAAAAATCCTTCCATCCTCTAAGCAAACCTTAAAAGTTAGCTCAGCTTTTAAGAACAAGACTGGACTTCCCTGGCGGCTCAGTAGAAAAGAATCTGCCTGCCAATGTAGGACACGTGGTTTCCATCCCTGGTCCGGGAGGATCCCACATGCCCAGGAGTAAGTGGGCCCTTGTGCAACTACTACTGAGCCTGTGCTCCGGAGCCTGCAGCTGCTGAGTCCACATGCCGCAGCCACAGAGGCTCACGTGCCCTAGAGCCCCTGCTGCACAGCAGGGGAGGCCAGCACCATGAGAGCCCACACTGCAGCTGCAGAGTTGCCCTCCACTTTCTGCAGCTAGAGAAAAGCCCACGAGGCAGTAAGGACTCGTGACAGCCAAAAACAAAATAAATATTTTTTTACAGAAAATGCTGATAACTGAATCACTTTGCTGTACACCTGAAACTAACACAACATTGTTCATCAATGATGAAGTGAAATGAAATTCGCTCAGTCATGTCTGACTCTCTGCGACCCCATGGAGCCTGCCAAGCTCCTCTGTCCGTGGAATTCTCCAAGCAATAATACTGGAATGGGTAGCCATTCCCTTCTTCAGGGGATCTTCCCAACCCAGGGATTGAACCCAGGTCTCCCGCATTGCAAGCCAGTTCTTTACCATCTGAGCCACCAATGGTACTTCAATATAAAGTAAAAATTAAAAAATATATATCCTGATAAACTGATTCACATTGTAATATAAATAAATAACTTTGTTTCCTTTCATGGGAATAATTACTTTTTCAAGAGAAAAAAGATCTGAAGATAATTCAGCCCAAAGAACTGAATGTTTCATAGTTGAATTTTGGAATCTGAAGTCATTAAGCAAAGAAGACTTTTGAGAGAAAAACCCTTCACTCTTCCTTTGTGCAAGGTATTGGCCCATGTGAATCTGCAAAGATGTGAAGCTAAGAAACTCCCAAACATTATTCCACTTTTTTAAGGTAATGATTTAAACCTCTTTTCCCAGAAGAAAAGGTTATATTTGAAAGGTGAGTTAATTTGAGCTTAACGCTGCTAAGTCGTTTCAGTCGTGTCCGACTCTGTGTGACCTCATAGGCATCAGCCCACCAGACTCCCCCGTCCCTGGGATTCTCCAGGCAAGAACACTGGAGTGGGTTGCCATTGCCTTCTCCAGTGCGTGAAAGTGAATAATGCCGTGTTAATAGAGAAATAGGATACCATACTTCTAAATGCTCAGTACACAGCTGTTTAATAAACATGTTGACTGGATTGATTTATATGTTGACTTTTTAAAAATTTTCATGGCCATAATCTTCCTTCCCTTTAAAACACAGGTGACACATATTTGTCAAATTAGATTAGGGTCTTCTATGAGGAAGAATTTTATCAAGAAGAATTTTACTTTTAGAACTCTTGATTCAGAATTTAAAACTTAAAGTTTGGGGGCTTTGGGGAAAGAGAAGAGTTAGGGGCTTGGTTTTTTCACATACGTTTATAGGAATTTATTTTGAATTTCTATAACAAGGACAATAGTATGTACCAGATAGAAAGACTAATTATAAAAACGTTTAAGTACTGAGAAGGAGACTTTAACCTAGATTGTGTCAGGAAAGACATCATTACCCTTCAAAATAAAAAATAATCATAGACCCAATATAGTAATATTTTTATATACTGATAAGATTAAGAGTAACTACTATTATTGAATGTTTTCACCCTCAGAATCTTTGATTCTCAACCTCTTTCTTTCCCAGCACACCTGAGAGGTAGGATATACTCCCACCGGTAACGTGTTCTCTGAAAACTAGTCTTCAAAATGGGGTTGCATGGCCCTTGAAAACACCTCCCTAGTGATGTTGATAGACCATTAAGGAAGAATTCCTGATTCGTTGGAGAACTATCACTCTAAATTACTTTAGCCAATAATTCTAGTGCCATTTATACCACTCAGACTACCTAAAAACGAGGAACTAGATTTAATAAGACTTCCCTGGTGGCTCAGATGGTAAAGCATCTGTCCGCAATGCGGGATTGAACCCTGGGTTCCATCCCTGGGTCAGGAAGATCCCCTGGAGAAGGAAGTGGCACCCCACTACAGTACTCTCGCATGGAAAATCTCATGGATGGAGGAGCCTGGTAGGCTACAGTTCATGGGGTCACAAAGGGTCGGACATGACTGAGCGACTTCACATCTGTATAAAATACAAGAAGATTCAGGTACTTTTGATTTATGATTTCTTAGAAAAGAGAAGTAGGCTGGACTTGGTTTCAATGCCTAGCTGACCTATATTTTATGAGATATAATACTGTAAAACAGCAGCCCTTCTGGAGAAAATTGAGAGAAAGGCAACAGACTTAAGTTTGAACAGACAGTTAGCACCTACATAGGTACACCAAGAGATGAATCTTTAAATACAGGTGTGATGAGTAAAAGGAAAAGAGATGATGACAGAAGCCAAAGACTCCACAAGTAACCTTCTATGAAAATTACAGCAGAGAGAGAGGAGATGCAAACAGATAACCTGATAAGAGTAACCAGATTCCTGGAACACTTGGATTTTTTTTAAGAAGTCACACCTACTTTCTCATAAAGGGGTGCCACTGCAGAGAAGGGACTACGTGATCATGATTTGGGGAAAGTAGAATTTAAAGATAAACACAAACAAAACTAAAATTTTAAACTGTATATTTCAAGATTCTCAAATATATGTACCAGGGTGTCCATTTATCTAAAGATACTTGTTAAGGAAACATATTTTAAGAAAAGATAAAAAGACAATATTTAGCAATCTGTCATCAATTTAAATTACATTAGACATGAAAAATAACTTAGTTATAGCTTCTTTCAGCAAATATTTATTGGGCACCTACAATTGTTCTGAACCCTCTTCCAGGTACTAAGAATTCAGTCCTAGACAAAAATAGCCTGTGGTCTTATGGAGCTTACATTCTACTGGAAAAGACAGACAATAATAAAACAGCTATATAACTATAAAGGGGAATTCCCTGGCTGTCCAGTGGTTAGGACTCCAAATTTCCATTGCTGGGGGCCAGGGTTCTATCCTGGTCAGGGAACTAAGGTCCCACAAGCCATGTGGCACAACCAAAAAAGAAAAAATTCAAAAATAAGCCAGACTGTGATAATGTGCTATGAAGAAAAACATAGCAAGGCAAAGGGAGAGAGCTAGACATGCAATTTTAGCCAAAGAAGTCCTGGGAAACTTCTGTATGATCCTCCAAATCTATGTGACAGCAAAGCAGTTTGAGATCTGAGAGTTCTTGTCTCCTGTCTGTCTTGAACTCTGAGCAAGATTCCCCACTCCACAGGTCAACACTGACCTGTATTAAAAACTCTGGATTCTAACTCCAGCTCCAACTTCTCTGAGTTCTAAATACATGATGCCAAAAGTAAAATCAACAAAACTAAAACCAACCTAGCTCCCCCACTGGCTCCTTTAGCCCTCACCAAGACTCTCATCAGTTTTCTGGAAATACCGAGAGGACTTAATATTTCAACTCTTTCTGCTCCTTCATTCCACTGTTAAAAAAAAAAAAAATACCAATAGTTCATTCTCGAAATATTCCCCACATATCCTATCGTCCTCATTCTCACAAGCATCACATTGCAGAGCAGCTGGAAATTTGTCTGGGAAAGCCCTGCTCAACCACAATTGGACCCCATGACCTCCCACATCAAAACCAAATCCCTAGGCCTGGTTTTCATCCCCTTCAAAACACAGCTGCATCAGATCTGTTATGGGCTGAATTATGTACTCCCCAAATTCTTATGCTGAAGCCCCCACCCCAGGACCTCAGAGTGTGATTATATTTGGAGATACGGGCCTTTAAAGGGATAATTAAGTTAAAATGAAGCCATTAGGATGTGCCTTAATCCAATTTGACCGAGTCAGTTCAGTTCAGTCGCGCAGTCGTGTCCGACTCTTTGCGACCCCATGAATCGCAGTATGCCAGGCCTCCCTGTCCATCACCAACTCCCGGAGTTCACTCAGACTCACGTCCATTGAGTCCATGAGGCCATCCAGCCATCTCATCCTCGGTCGTCCCTTTCTCCTCCTGCCCCCAATCCCTCCCAGCATCAGGGTCTTTTCCAATGAGTCAACTCTTCGCATAAGGTGGCCAAAGTACTGGAGCTTCAGTTTTAGTATCATTCCTTCCAAAGAAATCCCAGGGTTGATCTCCCTCAGAATGGACTGGTTGGATCTCCTTGCAGTCCAAGGGACTCTCAAGAGTCTTCTCCAACACCACGGTTCAAAAGCATCAATTCTTCAGTGCTCAGCCTTCTTCACAGTCCAACTCTCACATCCATACATGACCACAGGAAAAACCATAGCCTTGACTAGACGGACCTCAGTCGGCAAAGGATGTCTCTGCTTTTGAATATACTATCTAGGTTGGTCATAACTTTTCTTCCAAGGAGTAAGCGCCTTTTAATTTCATGGCTGCAGTCACCATCTGCAGTGATTTTGGAGCCCAAAAAAAAAACAAAGTCTGACCCTGTTTCTACTGTTTCCCCATCTATTTCCCATGAAGTGATGGGGCCAGATGCCATGATCTTCGTTTTCTGAATGTTGAGCTTTAAGCCAACTTTTT